>CAUJNA010003579.1:0-97500 GCA_963377175.1 Effrenium voratum
AACTTGGTGGCTCGTTGTCTAAGAAATGCAATGGAAACCATGAGCATGGACCTTGTGCTGGTCGTGAAACCAAAGAAACCCAGTTGTACACGTCAATAATTGTGGGTGTGATCCTTCGCCGTTTTCGTGCTCGAGCAAGGTGCCTCAAACCGGCACCGTTGAAACTCGCTCTTGCTTGCATTACGCGAAGTAGATCGCGGAAGCACCAAGCTACTGCGAGCGAAATCTGCACCACCCCAACTGCACAACCGAGGTGCTGGGTCAGTCCCGAACCTCTGGTGCATACGGGGAGCTGGGTCAGTCCCGAACCCCAAGCTTCAAGGAGGAGTTGGACGAGTTCATCACCTCAATCTGAAACTGGGATCGTATTGGGACAATTCCGTGGCTTCATTTGCAGCTGCTTATTTTGGATTTTCCTGGGTCTGGAGAATATCATCAAGATGACCGCCAATCCGACTGTCGTCAATGCGAATGAGTTCTTCTGCGTGCCTGTCGGGAAATCTAGGCAAGCGGCAGTCTTCTTGGGAAATTTGGTGAAGAACGCCATCGAGGAAGGCAAGAGGATACCCAAGAGGAGGGAGGTGAGCAGCGACCTGGGTATGTGCGTGAAGTGGATCGAGGACATCGGCGTCCCCGCTATTTATGCATACTCAGCGTACTATTCTGCCAAGGGCCGCGGGATGATGAAAGGTGAAGGGCAGTCTATGAGGGTTGCCTTAGAGTTCATCAGCAAAGTTTTCGGACAGCTTTCTGCCGACGAATGCATGCTTGGATGGAGGGAATTCTGCAGCAAGGGAAAGAAGATCGTGTCGGCGCTAAACCAACTTTGCGGTGAGGCAACGATGCTGGCGAAGAACCCCGAGTTGCTCAACGTAACCAAGTACTGCATGGAAGGGGCGGATATGTTGAGATCAATCGCGAACATCTGGGATCTCGCACTAGGCGTGGCCGAGGACAACGATGAACGGTCGTTCAAAGCAGCCTTCCACCAGAACACCCCGGTTGGGGAGGTGTACAAAGAATTCATCAGCGACGAGTCATCCAGGGCATCGTCGTCGAGGAGGTGGAGGAGCTCCGAGGAGTTCCAGACGACTGCAGAGTTTGAGAGGCACGATCGGAGAATTGCAAGGTACAGAGATCGGAACTGGGGGAAAGTGTTCACGTTGAGCGTGATCAAGGCTCCCAAGATCGACTCCTACGGTCGTGGTTCCAAGGACGACTACCAGAAGAATTGGGACCTGGGGTTGGTCTACCAGAATGAGCTGCAGGCATCGATGAAGAACCTCGCATATGCACTGAGGAGGGATGAGAATGCCAGCCAGAACAAACTATTGCGCTGGATGATCTGTGGGTCAACCCCCAGTGACATCTCTGATGCGTGCATCGGGGCGGTCAATTCGCTCATGTGCGTATCGTTCATCATGAGGAGATTGCAGCCATTGCTCGGTGAGAAGGACTCCAAAGATCAGTCGTATACAGCATATTTCCGTCCAGACAAAAGGGAGCTGAACGATCTCTACCGGGAGATTGAGTACGCCAGGGATTTCCTATGGTGCATCGATATGATCTATGAGTCGAAGCTGCCTGCGATGACCATCAACTCCATCAGTTTGGCACCGCACGCGGCTGACAGGGCCGCTGAGAACCAAGATCGGCGCAAGTGGGTAAGCTGGATGAAGGAGATCGAGAAGAAGGCCGAGAAGGACGTCATGATCGAATTCTTCCAGAATAAATACTGCACGATTCATGAAATCGAGATACCCCGAGGATTTCGTGGTTGGGGAAGAGCCGACATGGTGGGTGATGGGCTCATCGAAGACGGAGCCGCCACGGAAGACGGAGCGACAGCAGAAGTCGGCATCAAGCTCCGGGCAAAGGAGTCAAACCGCTGGTGGGTCAGTCCCCCAGCCGGGAGCTCCAAGTGGGGGGTCGCAAGCCAGCGATGCTGTCAAGATCGACAACGCGATCATCGACTCCATTTTCCGAATGAACTCTGGCGGTGACGACGACAGATGGGTAATTATCAACCCAACTGCTGGACACGATACCTACACTTCATTCGAAGGGGGTACCACTTGGGGCGGCGCGACTGTCAATGTGAAATTCAACATAGACAACAATACGGGGTACCCAATCATACAAACTGTATTTGGGCCGTGTCTTGCAGAAGGCAAGAAGGCAACGTATTGGGAGTGTATGCTGAGGTGCCTGACCTCTTCGCTATTGCACTTCGAAGAGAAGACCAGCGCGGAGAAGATCATTCTTTCCTATGTTGGGAAGGGAAATGCGGCATGGCTACAGCTGTATGCTTTCTTGTGTGCCCAAACAGGATGCTTGATTACTGGACGCCTTCCGGGCGCCAAAGCCATCAACGCGTTGATTCAGGCAGAGAAGAACCCGGACAACGCACCTGGGCAGTTGACCCGGATTATCAATAGGCAGAAGAGGAGCCCCATTGGCGAGGCGACGATTCGCGACATGATGATCCACAAGAAGAGCTTCTTGGTCCTGGATTGGCCCCTGAGGGCCGTCAACTCAAAAGGGAGCACGAAGACCATCCAGATGATGGTCAACGAACAGGGATGGACAAACATCGAGGAGAGATCATACTATGGGTCGAGTGAGCAAGTCTCCTCACCCAACGACACGTTGAATATCATCTCCCGATTGCAGAAGCTGGATAAGCTCATCGCTGAACGGCGGAGGCGAGACATTGATGACTCACCAATGTCGGTGCACATCTGGATGTCGCTATATGATTGGGTGTGCATGAGAGGATGCGGATGGCAGGTGACCGCCAACCCCATCATCGACTCCCTGCAGAAGGCGATATCTGACCTCGACAACACATGCAAGGGCCTGGTCGTGGTGTGCGTGAATCGCGATGTTGCTTTCCATGGTGGAAGAGGGGACTTGGGGACGATCGCCAACAAGGTTAGCGAGATCTGCAAGGCGGCAGGCGCGCTGGTGACCGAGATCGATCGCCTGTGGCGCGTGGTCCATGCGCTCACAGGAAAGAACTACAAGATCCCTGGGAGCTCGAACCTGCAACATTTCCTCCTGAAGCGACTGCTGATTGAGAAATCCATCGATGCGGTCGCACCAAGCAACGCGTTTGTGTGTGAGCTGGAGGGGACGTGCATAAACGAGCCCGACCTTCGATTCAACATCCCGAAGAACATGGAGGAATCGAAGGTGAAATTCGCGTACAAGCCGACCTTCACTGCACAGTCGAAGAGGAAACAAGAGCAGCAAGATGAAGGACACGGCGAGCAGGATGCTTTTTGGAAAGCCGATGTCGGTGATCAACGTCTTCGATGGTATACGGTCACGGAGCTCAGCAAGTTTATCTGCGAACTTTGCGCTAAAGAGATGCAGATGAGCAAGCCGAAGGTGCTCGGACCGAATTCGAAGTACAATCCCTCTTCTTGCGTGAACTGTTGCGCGAACTGGAACGCGGACACGAACGGTCTTGCAATGTCTATCGAGGGGAAGAAAATGTACACGCGCCTCTTCGCGGAATGCGTGGTGGCAATCCCCGACCTTCAAAACCTCATGGTGGACGTCAACAATATCCAGGCCATGATCACGATCATACGGGAGCTCGTGTATTCAAGGCTGAAGAAGGAGCTTTCTCACGTGGGATTCGTGAGCATGACTGTGGATCAAGCATCGCAGTTCTACAACAACGGTCACGGGAAGCAATTGTGCGCATCCCGGGATGTGATCGTGTGCAAGAATTCCGAGGGAGTCGAGGAGAGGATGTCCATTTTCTTGATAGGCAAGGATCTTGGCAATGTGGCATATTCGTCCTGGATCAAGAGTGTGCTCGACCAAGGAACGATGTATGAACTCCTGGGACAAACCACGAACGAGGAATCATTGGGAGACGTCGTCGAGATGGTGTTGGGATTCTTTGAGGTGATGTCGTACTTCCAGCACGAACTGCCACTATGGAAGGATGCATGGAAGATCAAGAGGGAGTTCGAGCAGTCAATAGTGCGACACCTCGCTGGGAACGTGACCCACACGACGTGCCAGAACAGAAAGCGGAACAGACCGTCCGCACAGCTCGGCGTGCCCACGAAGGAGGTGCTTGACATCATGAACAAGGTCAAGCCCAGACATCCACGATCCCTGATCACCGAGCCCTCTGCACAAGGTTCCAAGAGAAAGGCCACGGAGGGCGAAGATGAGGGTCTTGGTCAAGCACCAGACCCGAGTCGAAGATCTCAAACCAATACTGAGAAGGAAGACAAGAAGCAGCGTGTGATCGACGGGCGGAGAGCGGCACTAGGAATCCTGGAGTCAATGGAGAAGTGCATGGGAGATATGGGAATCTGCAAGAAGTGCGCGAACCTGGCCCACGACGGCGACTGCAAGGACATTGAGGAGGCTGCTGGAAATGAGAAGGCGATGAAGGTGCTCCGTGAGCTACTCAGCAGTGACCCTGTTTCATCTGATGAAGACATGGGGGATACGGGGGAACCGTCCTCATCAACGTCCAAGGAAAGAAAGAAAGGGGGACAAGCAGGGAAAGAAACAATTGAGATGTACAGCTACACTATTAATTTGGTGGAGAAGGCTGACACGGCTGAGGGAGGAGAGCTACAATGTGGTGGCGTCGACCTCACCTACAACCCGTGCGGGGACAACAGGACATTCAAGAAGACGCTTGAGATGGGATGCGACACCATCCCGTGCTACGTCCCGAAGTATGGCGATGTGAGTGATGTGCACTTGCCATGGGCGTATGCGTCCATCGTTGACCCCAAATACTTTCCCAAAGGTGCAATCCTTGAGCAAGTGGACGTGATGCAACTTGGCAAGAGTGTCAACTTCTGCATTGCTCCTTTCGACGGTGCTCCACTATGCAGAATTGGTGATGATCGCTCGGTATTTACTACAAGGGACCAAGCAAACCAGCTATCTCACGACCTATGCAGAGTCCTTCGACACAAGATCGGCAATTGCCGAGGAAGTGCTTTCAGGTGCGACGAGGGTGGATGGGTCGACATTGATGCTGTCATTGACGACCGGAACAACGACATATTCCCACCAAACACCACGAGAGCGAAACGATACATGGGCATCATGGAGGTGATCAAGTGGCAGGAATCCGGAAGCAGAAAATCGAGATTCCAGGTTTTGGCAGCAAGGTTTCCGAGCATCATGAACCCGAACGACACGAGGGCAGCCAGGGAGGAAATGACAGAAGCTGGCGTGGATCGGGACGACATCGACAGGATGTTCAACAGATGCGATGGATGGTACAGACCTTGGTGCATCCGAGTCACAACCGGTCACAGTGATTTTGGATTCATGAGCTCATCCGCACTGGCGAAAAGGTATTCCGCAAGAATGGGTGATTCTCTCGGAGGAGCATTCCATGTGACGTATGTGGAAAACCTGCCAAGCATCGTACGCTGTGGGTTAGTCCCCGGCGGAATCGATGGCGGCAACAGGCTAGCACTGCACTTCGGGGCGTTTGCTCCATGGGATGAGATGAACGTGGCGACGAAGACAACGCAACGGAACGTGAGGAGAGGGGATCCGATTGCGATCATCTATATTCCCAGTGCAACCCTCGCGCGGTATGGGGCTGGAGTCGCGGCTAATGGGACTTTCATGGTCTTTGACGTGATCCCGTTCTATGAGGTCAAGTCCATTTGGATTGGCAAAAGCAACGGAGGGAGGCGCCTGGAGTACGCTGACATCAAGAGGGCGTACTCGAAATGTGTGGAGAACGAGATCTGCCCTGGCTTTGTCAACTCTTCCCAAGAGTCGGCTGCGATGTTCCTCCAGAACGTCGCAAAGATCAGCGAGAGGATGCCGGAGACTGAGACAGGTGCCGATAATCTGCACTACATCGTTGACATGGTTAATCGTGCCTGCGAACTCTATCGAATCAACAAGATGGAGGAGTTCAACGCACAGGTCAACGAGGTCCGGGACGAAGTCAGCAAAGTCGTCGTCCTGAATGATGAGACATGGGAAGGACTGAGGTGCCGGATATGTCCATCATGTGCGACCGCGATCCCCACCTGCTTCTGCTTATGCCTGGAGTGCGAGGCACAACTGATCTCCATCGGAAGATACTACATTCACATCAAATCCGATGACGAGGAGGACAACCAAAACACCAACGTCTCTGGAGATGCCAGGCGTGCACAGGAAGAAGCTAACCACGATGCGGCAGCACAGGAGGATGAAGACGAAGCGGAGGAAGTTCCGGGAGAAGATGACGACATGGACACGCAAGGATATACATCCGGCTATGCGTCAGAAGGAGAAGACAGCGGTTGGCATTACCGCGACACCGATCTGGCGTCACGGGACATTATAAGTTCCCAACGGATGGCGATCTGCCTTGACGAGCCGCGTGAGGCACAGTACATGGCAGGATTTATCGCACTCCAGCTGTCCAAGATGTGGGGGATGTTTGAAGGTGGTGAGGAGAGAACGATGAATGCCGGACTCGAAGGGAGGCCGGGCTGCCCTTATCACAATGACTTCAAGAGGTACCCCAACATCACCGAGCATGATCAGGAAGGTATACTTTTGCCATCAACAATAACGCAGATTTCTCAATCGGAGAATGTTCGGACAAGAGCCTTCCGATCGGTTGAGGAGCGTGACGAATATATTCGTATGATGGTGTGCAAATGCGAGGGACTTTACACATTCTACAAGCTGTGGATTGCAGCGAGAATCCTCGATGTCACCAAGGAAGAAATGAAGCTCCTGGTCAAGGACCGAGTGCACCCGGTGGGTGATATTATTTTCAGATGTTTTGCACTAGCTTTCAACTGCAAGTATATATCATTCGTGAGGGATGGCCTAAACCTTTGCAAGCATGGTTACGCGGTCAACGTGAGCGCCATCATCTCGGCCATCGACCCGAACAAATGCGACACACCCCTGCTGGATTGGTGCCTTCGGAAAGGGCACTGGTTGCCAGAGGACTACAACAAGAAGTGTGTCCGGGCACGAGAAGCTCAGAAGAACTTGGACGAGGAGTTCCGTCGACGCACTCACAGACTGTCCATTGGGGACCGGTATGCGTAGTGAAGATGCTGATTGCGGCACGATGTGGGTTAGTCCCCATCTGTTGCTTGCGTCTCATCAACACCAGTGCGACGGAACGACTCTACATTATGATATGATTTCATATATCCAAGTTGAATGGATGTGTACATGGTTACATACTCCGACGACTATGACGCTCTGGATATTCATGGATGGGACTATTACCTTATAGATGATATCTTTTCATTATTTATGCATTGTCCATGGTATCTGGAATGGCTATGATTTGCATTGATTACTCACCGATGTTTCTTTGCCGGAGATATGCAGACCGATCACAAGCGGGCGCGCATGGTGGACATTTGTGGCCAACCCATGTATGGATGACAGCTGCGCGATGCGCAAATGCGGCAGCTGGAATGTTCACTGGCGGTCAAGTGAAGTGGCCACAGTGTATTATATACACCTGCATATGGATGTGTGCTTCGATTGGAGGATGAATGTTTCACTTTTCGTACAAACGAACCCGGCATGTTTCACAGCGAATGAACGGTGTAGTGATAGCAAGTAAAAGAATGCACGACACGATTTCGTAGTTGAAGCCGTGGCCAGTGGAACGTTTTGTGGTGTTTGGACCGCATGAAGAACAATGCGACCCAAATGGGGGATGTTAAAACCCTCTAGGCCCCGTGCCGAAATTGGGTAGCTGTTCTGAGGTCCTTGTTGGTGTTGCTTCCCAAGTTCCATTGATCGCCATTTGGCTCAAGACACAATAGAGGTTCAAGATCTGATGTGTGACTGCATACATACGTGATCGGCATTGAGAGCGAAAACACTTCGCTTGCGCTGCATTTGTCAGGACTACTGTTGTAACTATCATTCCTTCTTCCTTACAACGTTTACACGGGTTCGGCTATAACGGCATCGTCCGTATACACCTTTCTACGTGGTTGGTATTACAGCTTGAGGGTTCGGTGCATAGCGTCCCACGGGACGTCACCTTGCCGTCTCTTGACAGCGTCGATGGTGAAGACCTGCTGCGAAGGAAGAGGGCGCAGCCGCAGCTCGCGGGTCCAAGCGGCCCCGCGCGGGCGCAGTTCTGTCACAGCGGCCTCGGCGCTAGGCGCACGCGGCTCCTCCAGAGGACCGCCCGGACAGCGTTGAGTGCCAGGCGGCCCCAGATGCGGTCAGACAGCTCGGAGATCATGGCGCGAATTGGTTCTAGCTGAATGAATTGCTTTCTATAGAAAAATAATAAAATATTCAGTCGGTCGGACGAGCGCTTCTCTTTTTCTGTCACGTTCTGTCCTGGATTCTGTTCTGTCCTGGATTCTACCGCGTCACAGCGAGTCGGCGGCGCTGCCCTGCAGGTTCAGCGCGGAGGTAGCGCGGCAGGAATGTGGCGCGCTAGGTATCGAAGCCACGTCGGCGGGCTGGCGCGGCTCCGATGCCGGGCAGGAATGTGATGCTCGAAAGCATAAGTGGCACTTATGCTTTCGAAGCGGCCGGGTGGGAGGCTGATGCCGGGCAGGTGGCGCGGCCGGGAGGCTTCTATGCAGGGCAGGTGGTTTGCAGAGCAGACTTCTTTGCAGAGCACGCTTCTTTGCAGAGCACGCTTCTTTGCAGAGCACTCTCCTTTGCAGAGCACTCTCCTTTGCAGAGCACTCTCCTTTGCAGAGCACTCTCCTTTGCAGAGCACGCTTCTTTGCAGAGCACTCTCCTTTGCAGAGCACTCTCCTTTGCAGAGCACTCTCCTTTGCGGGGATGGAGACGAGTCAGCTTCGGGCGCGAAGTCAAATATTTTCTGTTTGTGAAGACGCACAACTAGAGAAATAAATGAGTCAGCTTCGGTGAGTCAGCTTCGGTGAGTCAGCTTTGGTGAGTCAGCTTCGGTGAGTCAGCTTCGGGCGCGAAGTCAAATATTTTCTGTTTGTGAAGACACACAACTAGAGAAATAAATGAGTCAGCTTCGGTGAGTCAGCTTCGGGCGCGGTGAAGACAGAGCTCTCCTTTGCAGAACACTCTCCTTTGCAGAGCACGCCCCTTTGCAGAGCACTCTCCTCTACAGAGCACACTCCTTTGCAGAGCACGCTTCTTTGCAGAGCACTCTCCTCGAGCACGCTCCTTTGCACTCTCCTCTGCAGAGCACGCTCCTTTGCAGAGCACTCTCCTCTGCAGAGCACTCTTCTTTGCAGAGCACTCTCCTTTGCAGAGCACTCTCCTGCGCACTTTTAAGGAGCGCTCACAAGTGGCACTTGTGCTTTCAAAGTGCCTCACCAACCATTTTTTGGTTAATGCCCGCGTTGCGTGGAGTTCCGCTGCAGACTGCGCTGCGCGAACGCGCGAACACAGAACCTCTCTCTTTAGAGGGGGTTTCCCAAATGGATTCTATTCTACCTGACAGGCTCCTAGCTCTCTCTTTAGAGGGGGTTTCCCAAATGGATTCTATTCTACTTGACAGGCTCCTAGCACGCGTCCGTCCAGGAAACAACCTCGTCCTGCGAAGGATTCGAAACCTAAAACGCTGCGTGGAGGCGTGTGGCTGCAAAATAATGACCCCTAGATATGCGCCGCAATTTGGCTCCAGGTTGCATGTCAAGCGAGGTCAAGCTTTGCCAAAGGAAACCCCTTTTCCCTTTTTTTTTCGGGACTCCTTTTTTTGGGACCCCTTGTTTTCTGTTTTTTTGTTTTTTCCCGGAAGCATTGCGAAGGGTTCTTCTTCTAAAAGCGGCTGCCAACTTCACCTGCCAACTTCTCATGCCAACTTGTCGAGAGTTACTTCACCTGCCAACTTCTCATGCCAACTTGTCAAGAGTTACTTCACCTGCCAACTTCTCATGCCAACTTGTCGAGAGTTACTTCACCTGCCTACTTCTCATGCCAACTTGTCGAGAGTTACTTCACCTGCCTACTTCTCATGTCAACTTTTCGGCTGTTATCTCATTCTACTAAAAGCACAAGCTAATTTGTCGGGTGTTACTTCACTATCCTAAAAAACACAAGCTAACTTTTCTGTTCTACCTTCACTTCTCGACTCTTAATTCTTCTTCTTTTTATGGCGGGGGTAGGCCCGACGGGAGCTTACGAAACGCACCCCTCTGCGGAGATCGTGCGTGTCGAAGCGCTCTCGCTGTGGCGCCGTGCGAATTTGTCTTGAGCCCGTAGAACCCTCTGCGGAGATCGTGCGTGTCGAAGCGCTCTCGCTGTGGCGCCGTGCGAATTTGTCTTGACTTTGGCGAACCCTCTGCGGAGATCGTGCGTGTCGAAGCGCTCTCGCTGCGGCGCTGTGCGAATTTGTCTTGAGCGCAGCGAACCCTCTGCGGAGATCGTGCGTGTCGAAGCGCTCTCGCTGTGGCGCCGTGCGAATTTGTCTTGACCATGGCGAACCCTCTGCGGAGATCCTGCGCGTCGAAGCGCTCTCGCTGTGGCGCCGTGCGAATTTGTCTTGAGCCCGATGAACCCTCTGCGGGGATCGTGCGTGTCGAAGCGCTCTCGATGTGGCGCCGTGCGAATTTGTCTTGAGCGCGGCGAACCCTCTGCGGAGATCGTGCGTGTCGAAGCGCTCTCGCTGTGGCGCCGTGCGAATTTGTCTTGACCTTGGCGAACCCACTGCGGAGATCCTGCGTGTCGAAGCGCTCTCGCTGTGGCGCCGTGCGAATTTGTCTTGAGCCCGATGAACCCTCTGCGGGGATCGTGCGTGTCGGATCGCTCTCGCTGTGGCGCCGTGCGCATCTGTCTTGAGCCCGATGAACCCTCTGCGGAGAAGCGCTCTCGCTGTGGCGCCGTGCTTTTTTCTTGCTCGCGAAACGGCTTTTGGAAGTTGTCTCGTGGTGTGCGCGCCTGCTTTCGCAATCCCGCGGTCCCGGGTTCGATTCCCCCCTGGTCCGCGGCAGCTCCGGCTTGAAAATCGCAGCTTTTAAGTACAAACGTAGTACGCGGAGCGTGCTCCTGCAGCTCCGGCTGGAACATCGCAACTTTTAAGTACAGACGTAGTACGCGGAGGCTGCTGCAGCTCCGGCTGGAAAATCGCACTTTTTAAGTACAGACGTAGTACGCGGAGCGTGCTCCCGCAGCTCCGGCTGGAAAATCGCAACTTTTAGATACAAATGGCTGGAAAATCGCAACTGTAAATTGCAAATGTAGCACGCGGAGCGCCTCCGCCGCTCCAGCTTTTTGAGGGTTAATTACTTCACCTGCCAGTTTCTCATGCCGAAACTTCGAGAATTACTTCACCTGCCAGCTTCTCATGCCACCTTTTCGAGAGTTACTTCACCTGCCAACTTCTCGTGCCAACTTTTCGAGGAGTTACTTCACCTGCGAGCTTATCATGCCAACTTTTCGAGAGTTACTACACCTGCGAGCTTCTCATGCCAACTTTTCGAGAATTACTTTACCTGCCAACTTCTCATGCCAACTTTTCGAGAAATACTTTACCTGCCAACCTCTCGTGGCAACTTCACCTGCCAACTTTTCGAGAATTACTTCACCTGCCAACTTCTCATGCCAACTTTTCGAGAAATACTTTATCTGCCAACCTCTCGTGGCAACTTTTCGCAAAATTACTTCACCTGCCAGCTTCTCATGCCAACTTTTCGAGAGGTACTTCACCTGCCAACATCGCCTGCCAACTTTTCGAGAGTTACTTCGCCTGCCAACTTCTCGCGCCAACTTTTCGAGAATTACTCGCCTGCCAACTTCTCATGCTAACTTTTCGAAAGTTACTTCACCTGCCGGCTTCTCACGCCAACTTTTCGAGAGTTACTTCACCGCCATCTTCTCGTGCCAACTTTTCGAGAATTACTTCACCTGCCAGCTTCTCACGCCAACTTTTCGAGAATTACTTCACCTGCCAACTTCTCATGCCAACTCTTTGAGAGTTATTTCACCTGCCAACTTCTCATGCCAACTTTTCTCTTGAGTTACTTCGCCTGCCAACTTCTCATGTCAACTTTGCGAGAATTACTTCACCCGCCAACTTGGCCAGCCAACTATTCGAGAGTTACTTAACCTGCCAGCTTCTCATGCCAACTTTTTGAGAATTGCTTCGCCTGCCAACTCCTCATGCTAACTTTGCGAGAGTTACCTCACCTGCATCAACTTGCCTCTATGCTTCCGGGCCACTCGTCGTCTAGTTTCTTAGCCCTGCAAAGGTTGGCTCGCTTGAAATGCAACCTGGAGCCAAATTGCAAGCATATCTAGGGGTCATTATTTTGCAGCCACACGGAATTGCCCTCAGGAGCGTGTAGAAGTGGCTCGTGATGAACGTGGTGGCCTTTCGGTCCAGGTTGATCCAGAGACAAGGGCTCCCCCCGCTCGATGTAGCCCATCAACCTGCTTGAAGCGCGGGCGCTGGTTGAAGCCGTGGGACCGAAGCGTCTTCATCTCTTTAAGGGTTACTGCGCGGCAACTTCGCCCGCTGCGCGTTCGACGCCCCGGCGCTCGGCGCGCGCGTAGCGCAGCTGGGGTACCTGGCGGTGCACTGCCTCCGTCAGCCGGCTCACGTCGTCCAGGTGCCCTGGGCTTGCCTGCGCTCGCCTAGCCAGCTGTTGAAGGCCCGCACCTCCAGTTCGCGCTGGCGCTTCAGCAGCAGCGGCTGCAGGTCATAGCTGGGGTAGCTCTTGCGGAACCACCGGAGCATCTGCGGCTCGTTGCGGGGTTCGATGGACATCATCTCGCTTTTACACTAGCACGCTAGCGCCCGCCGTCAGCCGGTCGTAAGCCGTTGGGCGCTGCCTTGGGTGCAGCCTTGGGCATGCCTTGGGCAAGGGCGCTGCCTTGGGTGCTGCCTTGGCCATGGGTGCTGCCTTGGGTGCTGCCTTGGCATGGGTGCTGTCTTGGGCTTGGGCTGGGGGAGCGCGCTTGCCTTTGGGAAATCTCACCCTCTTGGGGCGGAAGGTCGATTTTGTATGCTGGCTCAGTGGGCAGGTCAGGGATCATGTTTTTGCTCTTCGGCAGGGGCAGCATGGGCGGCTTGGGCTTGTTCTTGCTGCCCGGGGGCCTGCCTCTTGGCCTTGGCGCCGGTTGCGCTTGCTTCATCGGGTTTTTAATAGGAAAACGACCTTCGGGGGTCAGACGTGATCCAAAACAGCACGAACGACAGCAACGAGCCCCTCAGTCGGACGACTTGCCCTTCCAGGTCTGTCAGCCGGAAGCGCATGTGTCTCAGTGTGATGGGGCTCACTGCCATGAAGTGCCCGTCATCGGAGCCGGTCCACGATGGTGCCCGCGCCGCTCTTCAGCGTGATCTTGGACAAGATGTCGCCCCCCAGATTGCCCAACACGCGGCTGATGTGGTCCACGGTGGGGTAGTCCACAGCGTCTGGGAGATCGTTCAGGATGAGGCGGTTGCCGTCGTAGGCTACGCTCAGGCTGTTTGTGGTCGCTGCAGGCGGCTGTGGCAAAGTTGGAGCCGATCCAGGCGGCCAGCCGGGCGCCCGTGTAGGCGCCTTCCGGCAGGAGAGCCCAGTTCAGAGTCCCAAGCGCGGCGTCGACCCAGTAGAGGTAGCGGCCGCGATCCGTCGAGAGGAAGCTGTCGGCGATTCTGATCTTGTAGACGGCCTGGCGTCGCTCTGCAGGTGCAGGGCCCAGCTGCGCTACGCGCGCGCCGAGCGCCGGGGCGTGGAACGGGCGGCGGACGAAGTTGCGCAACAGTAAAAGAAATGAAGACACTTCGGGCGCACGGCTTCAATCAGCGTCCGCGCTTTGAGCAGGTGGTGGGCTACCTTGAGCGGAATGAGCCGCCAAGGCCACGTCGTTCATCGCGAGCCACTTCTACCATTGGGAAGTCGCTGTCAGAGCCGGCCACCCTCTTGCGGCTGTCCACGTAGATAGTGGTCATCCCTTTTCTAAAGAAGCCACCAGTTCGACGTGGGACGGCTGCAACGGAAGTGCAGCAAAAGATGTTCTCACACCTCGCGTTGATCAGAGTGGAGCTGGCAAACAGCTTCTGGCCCAGGAAGCTGAGCGCCGCTCCCATCGGCTTCTCTTTCCAGTGCGAAACGCTCTTCGAAGCGTAAGTAGAACATTTGGCTCTTAGGCTTCAGATAGTAGACGAAGAGGAAGCTGTAGGGTTCCCGGGTTGCCGTAGATCCTGTGCAGCTTGTCCTTCGGCAGGCTCTTCGACGACAGCGTCCAGCTCGTGCTGGTTGCGCAGCCTCCAGCAGCAGAGGAACTGCTTGCAGAATGTTGCAGCAGATGGAGGGCTCGAACTTGGGCGACAGGTCAAGGCTCACGATTCCGTCGAAGGCTCGTCCACAGGGGAGGGGGGGGGGGGGGGAGGGGGGAGGGGGGGGGGCGGGGGCGGGGGCGGGGGGGGGGGAGGGGGGGGGGGGGGGGGGGGGGGGGGGGGGGGGGGGGGGGGGGGGGGGGGGGAGGGGAGGGGGGAGGGGGGGGCGGGGGGGGGGGGGGGGGGGGGGGGGGGGGGGGGGGGGGGGGGGGGGGGGGGGGGGGGGGGGGGGGGGGGGGGGGTGGGGGGGGGGGGGGGGGGGGGGGGGGGGGTGGGGGGGGGGGGGGGGGGGGTGGGGGGGGGGGGGGAAAGAAAGCCGTGCCCTTGGAAGAGCTCCATGCAGCGCGGGCATCCGTTTCTTTAAAGCCGGACCGCCCCCACCGTCCCCGCAGCAAGCCACCGGACACTTCCAAAACGGGGTTGGCCCGCACGTCTGGTCGGACGAGACTGGACCCGCAAGCTGCTGTTCTGCTGCGACCCCTTTTCAGTCCGTTTCTTTAAAGCCGGACCGCCCCCACCGTCCCCGCAGCAAGCCACCGGACACTTCCAAAACGGGGTTGGCCCGCACGTCTGGTCGGACGAGACTGGACCCGCAAGCTGCTGTTCTGCTGCGACCCCTTTTCAGCGCGTGGGCAAGGCGCGTCTGGCTTGAGAGCTCTTGCGGGGTGAGCTCGGTGCTGTCACGAACGTGCCTTTCTTGATGGCTCCGCCCGCTCCGATGAGCTTCAGGCCCGGCCACACGCGCATGGGTTGCGACTTGTTTTGTTCGGCGGTGTCCGGGTCTTCCTCTGGCTCCACGAGCTGCGCGTCCGCCGGGGCCAGCCGACGGTTCGCGTCCGCGTTGATCGCCATCCGCGAGTGTGGTGTCCGGCACGCCTGGCTTGCGCGGAAAGAGCCGTCGCGCCGCCTGCGAAGCTGTTCTGGAAAGCTGGAGTACTACCTCGCCGCCGGACGCCGTCGACGCCTTCGAGCCCGTCGCAAACCTGCATCGCTGCTACTTGAGGCGAGACCCGGTCTTCCTGCGCTCCTTCCTGTGCTCGTACGTCCTGCTGCGCAACAGCTTCTCGGGAAAGTGGGGCTCCTTCGCGCAGCAGAGGCCACTGGCACTGAGCAGCGTGCGGCGTCTGGCAATGTGACCGTGCGGCGCCAGGATGCGCTGGCCTCTCTACGCGCTCTGCCCCGCCTGGCGCACCAGTGCATCTACGCTGACCCTCCTTACATTTTCCCCGGCCGCAGTATGAACTACTATGGTACGAGAGGGGAGGGCCACGACCTGGTCTTTCACTCGGAGCTGCGAGACGCACTCTTCGCGAGTGGCCTGCCCTTCGTCGTCAGCGTCAACGACGTGCCGGAGGCCCGGGAGCTCTACAGCCGAGCTGCTCGTAGTGCGCCGGGGCAATCCTGCGCCCAGCCCAGGATTGAGGGGGGCAATCCTGCGCCCAGCCCAGGATTGAGGGGGGCAATCCTGCGCCCAGTACAGGATTGACGGGGGCAATCCTGCGCCCAGCCCAGGATTGACCGTAGGGCGTGTGAATGGTGAAAAAAACACTCCGTCAACGATGCTGCGAGGACGGCATCGCTGACGGACCTTTGGCGCTGGCCCGGTGATGGGTTTTTCGGGTAAAATACCGAAGTCGGATTTCCGACCTTGGTGGGAGACCGAAGTCGGAAATCCGACCTCGGTAGGAGACCGAAGTCGGCGCGGGCTCGGCAGGGCTCCAATGCCTGGCAGGTGGCGCGGCCGGGAGGCTTCTATGCCAGGCAGGAATGTGCCATCAAACGAGGTTGGGCGAGCCATCAAACAAGGTTGGGCAAGCCAGTACTAAGGGGTCGTTGGGCAAGCCAGTATCAAACAAGGTTGGGCAAGCCAGTACTAAGGGGTCGTTGGGCGAGCCACGGCGGATGCGCTCACGTTCAAGTCAGCACCATGCAACAACTGCTTCTGTGACGGAGCCGTTCCTCGCTCCTGTGACGGAGCCGTTCCTTGCTCCTGTGACGGAGCCGCTCCTGCGACGGAGCCTGCAACTGCTCCTGTGACGGAGCCTCTCCTGTGACGGAGCCGCTCCTGTGACGGAGCCGTTCCTCGCTCCTGTGACGGAGCCGCTCCTGCGACGGAGCCTGCAACTGCTCCTGTGACGGAGCCGCTCCTGCGACGGAGCCTGCAAGTCTGCCGATGTCAACAACAACTCCAACATGTCAACGCACAATCCGTCAAACGCACAAGCATGCCAAACCCGTCTCGAAGACACGTCATGTTTTTTTGGAAGGGCAACAGCATCTGTTGGCGCGCGACTACTCAGCCTGCGCAGCTTGAGAATGGGCAAGTGCAACAAAGAGGAAAACAAATGCCCACCTTGGCCTTCTTGGAACGCCGTTTGGGCTCCTCCATGCCCACGATCTGCAATTCGGCACGAGCCTTGCAACAGGAGCGTGCAATTATGCCGTTTGAACGTCAAAAACATGCAAGCAGCGCAGCCCGCTGTTGGGCATCTTTCAGTTTTTTCTCCAAGTCCTGAAAAACGCCAGTTGCGAAATTAACAGGCAAACCGAAGCCCGGGCCTTGTTCTGCCTTTGCAAATCAGCGACCTGCGCCTTGCGCTCCCGAGCGAGCTCGGTGGAGAGGTCCAATTTACCATCTGTGTCCTGCGTGAAACACAAGAACACAACACTTGACGGTGATGAGAGGGCCTGGAGTTTTGCGGTCATCAGTGCAATCTTGGCGGAATACTCTTGACGCCGAGCCTGCAAACGACAAAAGCTCGTAAGAAAGAACAGTAACACTTCAAGCCAACAGCCTGGGACGTTTGAGCGTCCTGTGCATTCGTCTCTTTCAGTTGCTGGACAGTGTCCTCCAGAGGAACCCAAAAAACGGAAAGAGGGGGAAAAAAGGGGTTGGTACTGCAACAAACATGCGCACCTGGAGCTGCGCCGCTTGAACCTGTGACAAGGCGCATTGAAAAAAAAGATCCGTGGCTAGCAGAGCGCCTTGAGTTGCGAGTTCTCGCTCAGCAGCTCGGTTTCCCTCTGCTTCAGGGCTCGTCCACGCGTAGGCTCCGCACGAGGTCGAAGATGCGCGCGTCGCTGCGCTTGTTCTCCGTCAGCTCGTGCCGCCAGCCGCCCGCAAGGTCCAGCATCAGCTGGCTGTGTCGCAGCGGCTTGTCGACGGGCGTGCCGGCCCAGGTGTCCAGCACGGCCCGGAAGTCGCCCACCAGCAGGAACCGCACGTCGTGGTTCAGGGACACGCGCGCGATGTCCGCCCACAGGCCCATGTCGAGCTGCGTGACCTCTTCCACCAGCAGCCAGTCCAGGCGCTGCACGCTGGCCCCCCGACGTACTTGCGCGCCCAGTGGTCGGCCGTCTTCGCGCCGGCGCCCGCGGCGCTGTGGGTCTTGCGGATGAGGTGCACTACCTCGCCGCGCTTCCGCAGCTTGGTCACGATGATCCGCGCCCGGTCAGCAGGAGCGATCGGCCGGCCAGGCAGTGCGCCGCAGGGTCGGCCACGTCCATCCAGCCGGCGGCCCTTGCTGGCGGCTCCGCCTGCATGCAGGGCGGCGCGTGCTTGCCTCGCAGCGGCTTCGCCGTCTCCTCGTGGCGGAATTTGGGCTTACCGTCTGGGTACGTGTTGTGGACGAGCCGCTCCAGGTTGTCTCGGAACTTCCACGGCATGCCCTGCAGCACCACGCAGTCCGTTTTTGACCTGCTTGATGTACTTTGGCGGAAAGCCCAGTTCTCGTCGGATGCGTGCCACCATCGTCGCCTCGAAGCCGAGCGCGCAGTCGTGGATGGGGCGCAGCGTTCCGTTGTTGTGGATTGAGCGGGTGGTGATGAAGTCCCACACGTACCGGCCTTCGCCGACGTAGAATACCTGCCTGGTGTCGGCCCCTGTCGCGTCCAGCTCGTTGCTGCTGCTGCGCAGCGTGTACGCCTTGTTGCTGTCGTGTGCCATGAGCCCGATCATCGAGTTCACTGCAAGCTTTGCCATATGTTCTTCGCCCTCGGGCCAGGCCTGCTCCATGACGTCCAGCGCCGGCGCCAGGCACTCCGCGGTGACGTGGCTGGCCGCGTTCATCGTGTGGAGCACGTCGGACCACTGCGCCACGCCGCTGCGCAGCATGTAGTCCACCGAGACCTTCGGGTACCAGCCCGGCCCCACGTAGGGCAGCAGCGTCATCGCGCCCCCGATTTTGCAGGTCCACAAACGAGAGGTCTGCGAGGTGCCCGGGCCGCGCCGGCTCGGTGTTGTCGGCCGGGCAGAAGATGGGCAGCGGGAACGGTGCGTTGGCCAGCCCGTTCCTGCGGCAGCGCGCCACGTCCACGCCTTCGAGCGGTCCGCTGCCCGGGGCCCGCGCCTGGAACACTAACGGAGGCTGCTGGAAAAAAAAAACGTACGCGTCGTAGACCGAGCGCGTGAACCGCGACTCCAGCGACGTGGGCTGCATGCTTTCGGTCTTCATCTGGTGGCACTCAAAGCAGAGCGCCTGGAAGCGCTGCTGCTGCCCGGCGAAGGCCTGCCGCGCCGGCACGATGTGGTCGAACTCCGCCCGCAGGCGGCGCACTTGCCTCCCTGCTCGGCCAGCAGCGCCTTGACCAGCGTGGAGAAAGCCTCGAAGCTCAGCGAGGCCAGCCTCTGCCCGCAGTAGTGCAGCCCCAGCCCCTTGGCCCATGTCCTCGGGCAGCTCACGGATCACGCACTGCCCGCCCTTGGCACGCAGCTTCACGCTCGAGAACTGCGCGAGCGAGCGGAGCGTGACCTGCCGGTTGTGCTCCGCGAGCAGCTGCCGCCTCGTCTCCCGTAGGTCCGTCGTGTGGAAGTGACCCGGCTTGATCTCGCCCTGCCACGGGCTCCACTCCTCCAGCGGCGGCACGGTCTGCTTCGGGTCGCGGTGCATGACCAGCGCGCAGCCCATCTGCTCCAGCGCCGGCCGGGCGTTCCGGTAGAAGAAGGCGTGCCCGTCGTAGTAGGTGAACACCACGGTCTTGGCCTCCCGCTGCGCGGGCTCAAAGCGGTGCAGGGGCTCGCCGGTGTTGGAGATGAGGACCATGGGCGCGTTGCGCCGCGCGCAGAAGGCTCGTATCTCCACCGGCGAGATGCCGTGCGCGCGCCAGTCGTGCTCTGCAAGGGCGTCGAAGCGGCGCGCAGGCGTTGTCCCCGGAATCCTCGAATGCGCATTCCAGGATACTGTTGAAGCACGGCAGCTGGTACGACACGCGGCGCAGGCCTCGCAGCCTCTGCCGCGGTCCTCGTCCGCCGCAGCCACCAACTGCAGCGTCTCCCGCTTGACGTTTTGCAGTATTTGCTGCTCCGACAGCCTGTCGGGCTCGGCTGGCCGGCTGGCCACTCCACCGGCCCGCCGCAGTCCCCTTCTGACCACTGGGATGTGTGCTACGTGCTGTGAGTACTTGTTCTTGAAGCCCTAGGTTCGTCAGCTGGTAGGTGCCGTCCTCCCGCAGCCGCCGTACTAGGCCCCTGACCAGCGGCTGCCTTGGGTCGAAGGTCCTCGATGCCGCCCGAGCATGCCGAAGTAGGCCTCCCCGGCCCTGGTAACGCTCCCGTCCGCGCGCTGGAGCACGCCTCAAGCCCAAGACACGGCTTCCGTCATCCGTGTCCCGGGCCCTCGATCCGGCCTCGACCGCCTTCCTGATATGCTCCCGCTGCCTTGCCCAGGATGCCATTGTTGTCGATTGCTTTTCTTAGGCCGGCCGAAAAAAAATGGTCCGGGCAAGGTGGCCGCCCGGCCCTGAAGTTCTGTGGGTTCCCCAGCCCTCGTCGCGGGTTTTCTCGAGGCCCCCAAACGGGTCTCTGCGGGCGCGTTCTTTTGCGTCGGGGATCCACGGTCAAAAGAACGTGGTTTTAGAAGGGACAAGAGTCCCCTCCGGATCCTGTTTCCGTCAGCGCAGCTTGCGCTTCAGGAAGGTCGTTCCCTGACGCGACTCCTTGAGGCAGCTTTGCCACCTGTCCTTCACGTTCTTGTCGTCCCATCGCGCCGATAGTTCGCCAACGCATCTCTTCTCATCCCAGGCCGCCCAGGCCTTGGAATCCCTCTCCATTGCAAAGCAGACGTTCTGCCGAGGTTCCTGGTCCTTGCCGAAACTGCTGGGCTCCCAGAGGACGCTGCTGCCAGACGACAGGCCTGGCGGTAATAGTCATCTGATGCCGGCGTTTTTTTTTAGCGGGGTTGCAAAAAAGGTGGTCCGACCAAGGTATCGGCCCCGGCTCAAGCGGCTCGAGGGCCATTTCCGGAAAAGACGTATTTTTGTCCATTTTGCATGACGGGTTACCGGTGTTGCCTTTTTCTCACGGTTTTCACGTTGTCGGTTGTGGTTGGACTTGAGCCTTGTGAAGGCGAGATTCGGCTTGCTGCAGCCTTTTCGGGCATTTCTTCTTGATCCGGGGCGGGGAGCGTCTTTATTGTCCGTGCTGTCAATGTTGATAGGTGGATGGATTTGAGCTCGCCCTTCAAACACTGATCCAGGTTTGGTGCAGCTCGTCATTCCGCCTTGGTGAGGCCACGCTGGGTTTTACAATGTTTTTTCCTTGCTTTCCCACCTCCCATGCCAGGCTTTGCTCGACCCGCAGGTCTTCTTGTGGTGCGGCCCTCTCATGCTTCGGATTTTCACAAATTCACGTGTACTGGGTCCTCCAACTCTTCCATTTTTCTAGTCCCCTTACAGCCTCTCCAGGCCTTCACGGGTTCACATGAAGCTGCTGCCTGTCAAGATTCACGGGTTCACATGTGAAACTGAAAGGTTGCGATGCGAGTTGTTTTGGCTTGAATGTGTCATTTTGAGTGGGATGGTCAGTATACTTCTCGAGAACCTACACTCTGGTACAGTGCATGCCTCAGATGATGGCACGAAAGTTCGCTGCGGTCCCTTTCCCAATGACCTGCATCACGCCAAAAAGAAGTGCGCGAAGTGCTTTCCACCACAGAAGGATCAGCAAGAAGAATCGGAGGAGCAGGAGAAAACAGTGGCATCCGTTGTTTCCGTGCCAACTTCTTCAGGCACGGACGTGCCGAACCATTCTGTGGATGAAGGCCCTTCAAGTCTGTCGAGACTTAGAAGAGCCCAAGTATTCTCTTGAATTTGAGAAGGTCGACGTGGCCGAGATTACCAAGCACTTGGACCTGGCTCATGTGCGTCGGACGCCAGAACTTTTTGACACCCTGTTTTCGCTACGAAAACGGGCCTTGAAGATTAAAAGCAAGGGAGATGGACAAATCCCAGTGTGCCGTCGCATGACCTCCACACCTCCTGGCAGTCTTTTGGGGAGATTGTATGATGGGCTGGCGATGGAAGAGCGTGAAGGGGAGAGGCCAAAGAAGCAACCAAGGATCACACCCAAGGTCTGGGGACATCTCAGAGCCTGCGCAGCAGGAATGGCCCATGCTGCGTGAGCACCTTGTGGGCCACCACAACATTGGCAAGCATGTTGTGCGCATCGTGAACCCGGTCTGGAGCATGACCACGGCCATTTGTGAGCACCTGTCTTTGGGCGACCTGCCCAGAGAGGTCCGTGAGATGGCATCAAATCCGTGGACGGCGCGGATCTGCAAAGCTTTCGACCTGCTGGGGTCTTGTTAGCGCAATTAATTTAATTTGGGGTCTTGTTAGCGCAATCAATCGCGTTGAGCCCTTGTGTTTGTCTCTTTGCGCTAGGCAAGAACAGCTGCAACGGTTTTAGAAAAGCCTGGGGAAAGCAGGCGCTGGCTAAGAATGTCGCAGCAATCCGCGGCGCGCCTGAAAGCCCGCAGAACCCACTTTGATCTTCCATGGAACTCCCTACACAGATGCAGGCTTGCTTATGCTCAGCTCAGTGTTGGAGCTAGTGAGCTGTTCTATATTATAATGGCTACGAATGCGACGGCAGGCTGATCAGCAAGTTGGAACTGCTCGGCAAGGGCTTGGCAAGCGCCGGTGTGAACCAGCACATTTTTTCGTGCCTCCTACGAACAGCCAAAGACTTTTGTTAAATCAAGTTTGCCCGAACCAGCTTGATTTTCCAAGTTTTGTAGCGATGGGTTCAGAAGTTTGGAGAGCGTCAGTCTGGGTTTTCTTGAGCTTCTGACTGAACACTAAGTTTGAGTTAAAACCTTGCTGGAAGCAGCGAGTTGGGAAAACTCAATCATTTTGGGCGCATGTGTGTGGCACGTCCACGTGTCCAGCAAAATGCAAAGGAGTAGCCAAAGATGTCCCCCGCCCGCTGGTCGGCGCAACGACAAGTCTTCGCGCCCCAAAACGGGGATTGCTTGTCACAGGGTTGCGCCCAGGAGCTTGCAAAGTTAGCGCTTGCGACCTTGTGCGGGGAGAAATTCAATGTTGAAAAGCGTGCGTGAATGCGTGTCAAAAGACATCGTCGACTGACGCGGCTGAGAGCGCAGCTGCCTGCCGCTACTCTGCGGGGGTTGGGCAACGACAAAGAGGGCCAAGGCCTGTTCCGTCCACAGGCCCAGCAAGCGCCAGGGCACGACGAGCGCTGCTCAGCGTCAGGGCCGTTGAACAAGCGCGCAAAGCTTCTTTGACCGGCGCGCCGTTGACCGCCAGGGCTGCGAAGCATTTGCGCTTCTTACATGGCGCGGAAGGAAGTGACGCTAGGCAACAATTTTACGGCCCTCAGACAGCTTATAGCTGAACCCGAAGCCCGCAATTTATCTGACTAGTTGCGCCTGTCTCTTGCTCGCCTAACTCGGGCGGGCTTCCCTCACAGTTCCCGGACTGTTTCCTGAAAATTAAATTAATTGCGCCTATCTCATGCTAGCGCTGAGAACCCGAGTTCGGCCAGGGGTGCCCCTCACAGTTCCGGACCGGTCCGGAAGTGTGAGAGGCTGTTCCTGGACCCTTTCCGGCGTATCGACAACGAACAAACGCCGGAGCCTTTCCCCGCAGGTCCGTCACGGAGACCAACTCTCCCTCGAAGGCGCTGGCCCTGATCTGCATGCTGTACAGGTCCAGCCTGCTGCACCAGCCAGGGGATCGACCCGCCGAAGGCTCCGAAGTGCAGCTTCGCAACTCCGCCCGGCGGCACCGAGAAGTCCAGGCGCGCCGTGCTCCAGACACCCTGCGAGTGCCACGCCTGCAGGGAACTTCTATTTCTGACCTCGCGGCCATTGCAGGGCTCCCGGAGCCCGGTCGTCCACTAATGCGCCGGCAGGGGTCGTCCTTCGAGGATTCTCGGCTGGCAGCTTTTCTGCCGCATGGCTGGATGTCCTTGCGAGACGGCTATGCATTTCAGGTGAGACAGTGGTCGGTGCTGTTGCTATGCCGCCCAACCTCCTGCAGGATTGCATGGTGGGCCGCCTTTCGGAGGCAGTCGAGGCATCGCTATGGGCATTTGGTTGTCCTTCCCCACCAACTGTATGGGCGTGTCACTTTCCAGGACCTTGAATGTCAGTATGTGGACGCAGTGCCGACGAAATACAGGTTCGAGGCCCTGCATTATGCCCTTGGCTGGTGTGGTCTGGATATGGATGAACGTGGTCAGAATTGGTACAGACATGTTGAGAGCAACTTCGAGCAGTGGTCGAAAGGAGACCTGGCCGCCATCAACTTTCTCTGTGGAGACGGTGTAACCTCGCGAAAGACTGCGCTCGAGAAAGTAGTCCGACACGTACGCCTGCGAGTGCTGCAACAGGCTGTTGGTGCCAAGGATGCTATAGAGCAATCTCTGCTCCACGCCCTTATGGACCTCTTTGCAGCGGTGCCGCGTGGTGCTTTATTTCTTGGAATACGCTGCCCCGCAAATTGCGGTCCTAGGGGAGGAGGAATGCAAGTTCGCCAAGAGCAGGAGTGGCCAAGGACCCAAGTTTCAGGTTGCGATCCTTCGCAAGGGCCCTCATGAGATGTGCTGCATTGAATTGGCGTTTTACCATGGGTTTCGGGATTCCGGCGATTTCTTGAATGTGGTTGTCACGCCTCTTTATGGCGGCATGAATTCTGAGACCGTCGGCTTCGGACACCATGCTGTGCTGCTGCTCGAGTGCTCCAAGGATGGTGCACAGAAGCCGACTCTTTCCTTTTTGCTCTTGCTTACGGACACTGTCGCATGTGCGGAAGATGATTGGATATCATCTCCCACCTCACTTTGCGGAAGCCCTGCAGTCATGCCAAGCTTCTGGATGAGGTGAGTGACGGACTGGTCTTGCGTAACATTTGGGTGTAGGGCCACAGCCAAGCCCCCCGGGGGCCGCTGTGGCTCGGCTCTGGGCGGGCATCACGTTCACGCACGTACTCGGCTGCGTCCTGGGGGAGCTTGGAGCGGAAGGCCTGCACTGCTGCAAGCCTGCTGCTCCTGCGCCCACGAGGTCCGCTGCCGCCTGCGCTCCGTCGGTCGCGCTGCGCAAACGACTCGTGATGGAGGGCGGGCCCTGACCGTTGTTTGCCAGGGCGTCGGCCGGGGTCTCCTGCCAGGTCGTCCTCGACAAAGCGGGTTCCACGAAGTCGTCCAGGTAGAAGTGACTCGTAACGAACGAGGTGGCCTTGCGGTCCCGCTGGTCCAGGGGCAAGGGCTTCCCCCGCTCGATGTAGCCCACACCCTGCTCGAAGCGGGCGCTGGTTGAAGCCGTGGGACCGAGCGCCTTCATCTCTTTAAGGGTGCGGCAACTTCGCCCGCTGCGTGTTCAACGCCCCGGCGCTCGGCGCGCGCGTAGCGCAGCTGAGGGACCTGGCGGTGCACGGCCTCCGTCAGCCTGCTCACGTCGTCCAGGTGCCGCTGCCAGCCTGCTCCCCAGCCAGTTGTTGAAGGCCCGCGCCTCCTCCAGACTCCGCTGGCGCTTGAGCAGCAGCGGCTGCAGGTCGTAACTGGGGTAGGTCTTGCGGAACCACCGAAGCATCTGCGGCTCGTTGCGGGGCTCTATGGACATCATCTCGCTTTTACACTAGTACGCTAGCGCCTGCCGTCAGCCGGTCGTAGGCAGACTGCCTCTCCAGCATGCGCATGGCGCGCTCGCTTGGGCGAGGCGCTTCTTCGGGCTCGGGCCGCACCTCGGGCTCCCGTACCTCGGCTGTACCTCGGGCTCTGGCCGTGCCTTGGGTGCTGCCCTGGGCGCTTGGCCATGGGTGCTGCCTTGGGTGCTGCCTTGGCCATGGGTGCTGCCTTGGGCTTCTTGGGTCGGAAGGGTATTTCGTGCACTGGCTCTGTGGGCAGGTCTGGGGGCCCTCTCAGCCTCTTGGGTATGGGTGCGGAGCCGTAATAGTACGCTGGGTCAGTGGGTAGGTCTGGGATCGTTTTTCTGCTCTTCGGCAGGGGCAGCTCAGGCGGCTTGGGCTTGTTCTTGCTGCCCGGGGGCCTGCCTCTTGGCCTTGGCGCCGGTTGCGCTTGCTTCATCGGTTTTTTAATAGGAAATATTTTTTTAAAGACCTTCGTGGGATTAGACGTGATCCAAAAACAGCACGAACGACAAGGATGAGCCCCTCAGTCGGACGACTTGCCCTTCCAGGTCGGTCAGCCGGAAGCGCAAGTGTCTCAGAACCAGGGCCCAGACCGGCGGTCTGGCCCTTTGGGTTTCTCTGGACCCGCAGGTCCGTTGACGCGGGCGTGGGCACGCTTGCCACGGCCCCCGTCTGGCATTTTTAATGCAAGGACACGCTTGTCTTGCAACCTTGTTTTCCACAAGGGGGGGGAACATCTCGCCCCTTGTCCTGGGTGCACCGCAGTGCCCTAGGAAAGTGCCACCTTCCCAAGCAACCCGGTAAAAAGGTGCGCGCCTTGCTGTCGGCTTTTGGGTTCAGGGTTCTTTGTGGTTTGAGGCTAGGAGCAGTGCGCGGGACCTTTAACAAGCTTTTCAGCATTTCTTGGCCTTTGCAATTGTTTCTGCAACTGGTGGCCACCTGGCTCACGCACACAACGTGCACTTGCAGCCCACACACGTGTCCGGACGTCTGAACAACTGGCGACCTGCCGAGGACGCCTTCACCGTTTCATAAACCGCCCTGCAGACAGCGTGCGCTTCAGCCCTCGCAGCCTTGCTCAAGCTGGAAGGGGGCGCGCTCTGTGCTCCATCGATGCGCCTTGGCGGCCAGAAGCCGCACAAAGGCAGTTTGTGAACAATGCGCATTCGCCCTGTCAGGCGCAAGCCGGCTCTGAAGGGGGGGTTTGGTCGTTTACCTGGCTCAGCTCTTTCCGACCCAAACAACCCTCACATCAAAGATCCCCGCAAATCCAAAAGACGCGCACTCTTTTCTCACGGGTTGCTTGAAAGTAGCTGCCTCCAGGGCACACGGTGCACCTAGCAGGAGGAATTGCCCCCCCTCAGTGTTTCCAAGCAACCCTAAGCTAGGAGCAGTGCAACAGGCACGCTTAGGGTTTTCTTTTCCTTTAGGGCCTGTTGTGAATCTCTTGGTGGCCATTTTGCTCCTAGCCTTGAACCCAAACCGTTTGTTTCGATTGAAACCATCCTCCCACCCTACGTGCGCGCCTTTTGGATTTGCGGGGATCTTTGATGTGAGGGTTGTTTGGGTTCAAGCTAGGAGCAGTGTTGACGAATCAAAATCCATTGCAGCAACAGGAGTCCATCCACGCGGCGTGCTCTACCTCGCTTCGTAGCAGCAATACATAGCTTGTACCATTGCTACCGTGTCAAAAGTGAACCGCTGCAATCGGCTGCGCAGGCGATTCAGTTCCGCAATGCCAAAACTTCCAACGTGCTACGAGGACAAACTCCACCACTGCATGAGTAGCCCCCCTTTTTGCAGACTTGGAACAAGCAGGTGCGACTTCATATCAGTGCAAGAGAATCTGGATGCTCGGTTTTCTTGACCAGATATACAGCTTATAGGGCTCAATAATTTTTGGGGTTGACACGTTTGTGAAACGCGTTCGGTGACACGACTCCAGAAATGTGATCAGAAGTCAGATGTTTTTTGCGCGACTATTTTCCACGCCCGGCCACTGCTCAAGATGTCCGATGCTGCATGAATAATTGGAAATCGCACTGAAGGCAACCACGCGCACGTACACAGGCACACGCCATGTTGCAGTGTTTTTTGTATGGCGCTTGTGTGCAGGGTTAAATCTTGCGTGCATGTCATGTGATATCATTCATTCAATTGTGGTGGAAGTGAAAAGACATTTCAGTGCATCCAGTTCTTGTTCTGTCGTATTTGATGTAGTTGCTACAATCAAGCAGCCCATTAGAGGTGTTGCACCCATGGAGACGGAGCATTATGATGCTTGGCAGCATTGCAAGTTGTTTTACCACATCATTTGTTGGCCATGCTTTTGCATGTCTTGGAAAGCCGTTGTCAAACAACATTTTAACTTGCAGCCTCCAATGATGCCACATTGTTTTTGGGTACAAGTCGATTTTTTTCGGTTGCGGTCGGACACAAAGACTGTGTAATTTGCAATAAATCAGACAAACTTGGTTCTAGTTTGGACATGTACTTGCAATGAAATGGCCAAACTTGGCATGGAGTGGGCCTGTGAAGCACATGTTTTACAACTATGCTTGAACATCAAATGTGTTTGCATAGAGAATAGGTAAGCCGCTTCCAAACAAGGAAAAACAAACAAAACAACAATTGGGCCAAGCGGTTGTTTAAACTTATAAGACCACTCTTGTTGAAAGTTGGTTTCCAGTTTTTAAGGGTGACATCATTTGTTTGAGCTCACATGACGATGGTAGCTCGAGTCCATCCTGGTTTGTTGCATTTTTTTTTTCTTCTCCTTCTTTGATTGTTTTGCAGTTTTGTTTGTTTAAAATAGTCTTTTCCGTCAAAGGTTTTGTTGCTTCCGAAAACTTAAACAGCACGGAATTTGAGATATACAGTTTGGGGAGAGCCACCAGTCGAATTAGGCTGAATCAAGCCAAGTGAAGACGCACTACGCCAGGCCTGGTTGATCATCTGGTCCAACAACAGGTTTGCAGGTCCGAACTTCAACTTAGTGTCCATCATGCATGATTGCAACATGTGGTGACTCCTCTTGGAGGGTCGGGGCTTGTACATCAAAACAGATTCATCATGCATTTCAAAGTTCAACCATGCTGTTGGGATAGAGCGCCCGGTCTATCCTTGTGCCTTTGAAACAAATGGCCAATCCCCGGCCAATAAAATGTTCACTGCCCAAAGTGGGCCTCGCCCGGCCAAGAATCTGCTGGAGCCGTCGCGGCACCCACAGCTGTGCCGGCCGTGGCACGGGGTAGCTCTGAGCCGGCGGCTGAGGGGTTCCGACGGTTTGAAGCCGGGATCCTTTCGTTTTCTTTTAGAGCAAAGTCAAACAAACCAAGCAGCAGCTCATTTTCCAGCACATGTGTGGCGCCGGGGGGACACTGACGCACGGCTCTGAGGCGCCGTGCTGGCGTTGGGGGGTTTGGCGGTGCTGGGGGCGCAGAGCAAGTGGAGCTCGGCGCTGGCTGTGGACTTGGCATCCAAGGAGTTCCTGGTATCCAAGGAGTTGCCTCTGAGGGTGGGCTGGGTTAAGGTGGATTTCGGGCTGATTGTTTTTTGGCATTGGCTTTGCCACCCATTATTGGCCAGTTGACATTTTTTACATGTGCTCCCTTGTCAGGTGGTAGTCTTAGAAATCAACGTTTTCAAAGCAGACAGTAATGGTCCATTTTGGGTCTCTTTGAGAGCAGCGCGAGCCATCATAAACATGTCATCAATGTCACTCTTGCACAAGAAGCCATAGGCCTGATCTTTGGCAGGCGCATGGAGGTGGAAACTCGTCCTCGCTCTTGCCTGTAGCAACTCGTCGGAAGCAAGAGGCTGCACGTTGGCAACCCAGCTGGGGTTTTGCTTGAATGGCAGGCCTGGAGTCTTGGCGAATTCCAATTCCAGTTTCTGATTTCTCTTTTGGCAAGCAGCATTCTCAGTTGGTCTTTCGTGAGGCATGCGAGACGAGCGGACCGGACAGAAGAATCTCCAGTTACATTTGTGTGCTTCCGCGCACAACATGGACAGAGTGTGCACTGTCACCACCTCAACGATCCTTCTTGCATTGTAATCGGATGTGTAGACAGTGCTTTTGCCGCCTTCAACCCGAATACTCGGGAGTTGTTTGCACAATGACGTGTTAGGCCTGCAATGGCAGCATTGATTCAAGGTTTACGTTGTTGATAACAACACCGATTGATTGCGTTCATGAGGGGGACATGCTGAAAAGCATAGCACTCCTCCTTTTCCTTAAAACAATCGACTGCCGCAACCATTGATAGCATCAGAACAACTGCTTCAATAGCTCGGTTGCATTTGTACCCTTTATTGACTAATTTGGTTTACTTCCGGCTTCACCACACAGGTGCTGGTCGCTCAGCTCCCATTTGGGTCGGCACAGCCACATGTGACATGCGAGCTTCCATGATGTTTCGGTGATTTGACATGCTGGCAGCGTCCAGAGGACTTTCACGACGCGACGGCCTAGGTGATGTTCCACGGCGCGGCGGAAACGCCAGATGAGTTTGCGCTGGCCCGTCGGTGGATTGAAGAGGAGCACCCAGGCAAGGAGGGAACGCACGCGACAAAAAACCGCATGGTGGTCCCCACGGAACCTTGTGGCCTGTTTTATGCCTGCCTGACGCTACCCTCCAGCTTCTAGGATAAGAAGCCTCAAAGATTGAGTGGCAAGCCGTCGCCCACCAAGTCGCTTTTACCTATGCTTGTTTTTGCTTGAGGGTAACCTTTCCAGGTTGGCTTAGAGGGAAGCCAGGAACACACCCCCATGATTTGCTGTCTCCCTATGTTGAGCCATAGCCACATGGACGTTCTCGATCAGCGGGCCAGGCACCAGGACAGTGCCAGTAGACATCTACTCCGGTGCCAACTCCTTCCAGCCACTGCAGGAGTCGCCCAACAACCTCACCAACAGACACCCAACAGACCCCGCCACTAGGAGACGAGCACATGCCTTGTTTGTGAACCCTAAAGCGTTCTCGCCTGTGACCGCACAAAGCCTGCAGATTAGGGCGGTTTGTAGGGTCGCAGATCAAATCATGGCTTGACCGCATCAGCTTCGAGAGCGCCACGAGCTTGGGGCGAAGTCATCAATTGCATCCACCGCCGCCCCTTTGCATAATTCATGCAGTGCTTAGCTACTGATGCTTGAGGTATGACCATTCAGGTGCAGCTATTTGTAAGCATTAACACGGGGACATTGCAAAGAACAGCGGAATCCGCTTCCAGTTTGGCCAGCCTGCCAAAAGCCGCTCGGGCAAAACTGGGGAGGTGCTGAGGCCCAAGGCCCATAGATACAAGCATCTTGAAGGAACGCTGCCGTTTCGAGCAACCTTCTGTTTGAAATCATCATTTCTGATGCGCGGCCCGATGCAAGACAGGGGAATGAGCATCGCTGCAAGATGGGGGGGGTTGGACGTTAGTGAATCCATCAAGCGTCACGCAGGAGCAGCTTGCGGGGCTCACTGCGAAGCTTGGACTGAGCCACGCTGTAGTAGCATGTGTCGCAAGAACGGTTGTCTCCATCATCCTGTTTCCTTTTGTCGCTGTCTCCTACCGATATAGAATAGCAGAGCATAGGACAGAGTGATTTGGAAAGAAGCATATCCGTACAACTTTTCTTTTTGATGTATTACACTATTACAAATGAAACATGTTTCTTTTCTCCATTCATCATTCACTTTTAGTACCTTGTTCCATTAGCAAGAATGACAAATATGAATGCTTTTATCACCCATCCCTGTTTGTTTTGGCTTGAGGAACTACCGAGCCATGGACAGATTCCAGTTTGCTTCAGCAGCCGTAATTAGACGAAGCACGAGACTCTACGCGATGCGATCATGGGCTCTTCTGAAGACCACGCTTTTGTGGAGGTCCTTATCAAACTGAGAGTGCGCGGCTGGGTGCTGGTCGATGTCACAGGTGCTGGCAGATCCTCCAATGCCTGAAGAGTCGTACAAAAAGGACATGCATGGCGACACCTTTTCGCGGGCCAAGAGAAAGCTTGATTTTCAAGCGCATGGCATATCTTGGTGGTCTCTGAGATTTGCGACACGGTCTATCCGAGGTATCTCGGTCAATTGGATGATTTCTACCCAGACGAGCTGCTGGGGCTAAATAGCAGTGGTAGTCCTTGCGCAGCGATCATGCATTCCAATTTTGACAGCCGCTTGTGGTGTTGCCCAACATGGCATTGTCTCCAGCTTTGGCAAACACTGCAAGCCAATGGTTCTTGCAACGTTCTCTGCTTTCGGGATGTGTTTGGTCGGAGTGCTGCGAGGTTTCGGGATGGCTACAACCTGCTGTGCCACTCCCAAGGGGCGTTGGTTTGTCGTGTGGCGGTGCAGGCGGGAACGGACTGCCAGCCATGATGGGCCTCTGCGAAATGACCCCATCACCAAGCCCGCAAGAGAGGCTTCCTACCACTTTTGATCCGGGTTTGAGAATTCTTCCTACTGATGCAGAGGACGGAGCGGTTTCCGATTGGATCCGGAATGCTCGTGCCGAGGTGATGGATAACCACCGGGTGCGGAGCCTCGTCTCCTTAGCTGGGCCCCAGTGGCTCGGATGCATCGACTACTTTATCTCACGAAAGAGAAATCGGCTTGGGTGTCAATTCACAAGGCTCAGCCCCTTTGGCTAGATGCACTTCATGAGATGAAGTCTGACACTGACCCATTATCACCTCAAGAACAGGTGCGATGTTTGTTGGTAGTCTCTTGTTTGATTCAGTCTAAGGGGTGCCTTTGGCCCCTTCTCTTCTGAGAGCACTCATTGCAGGCTTGCAGCATGCTGCACAGCTAGCTTTGAATACATGCTAGGGACACAGCTGAACTGCAAGGACCAAAGCAGCCTCCATGTCGTTGGCCTTTTCAGTAAGAAGGATCATCATGTTGTTGCTGATGTTTTTGCGTTCTCTTCGGCTGCTATGAAATTGCGCCCGGGAAATGCGCATGTCCAAACGATGGTTGCGTGAGCAGCGTCTGAGAGCTGGTTGGGCATGTCTTTTGGGGCTTTGCCTCTTCTTATGTTGGCGCATTGCGTTGAGGGAAGCACGCACTCTGCTTTCGACACACGCACACGTCTTTGGAGAGGTTTCTTGCAACATGTCAATGTTTTAGCTTGGCAAGTATCTCTCAGTGTTTGACAGTTCAATGCATTATTCTTTGCTCATGCTGATCACTTGGCTGACTGCTCCGTGGGGGGATCTCTCCGACTTGTGCGGAATGTGAAGACCTAGAGCAACGAGCTGAGGATGGGAGTCTACGGCACCACCTGGCTCAAATCTGCGCAGCCCTTCTTGCAGAACCAGCTGCCCATGCCGACGTGCCTTGACTCGAATTGGAAGACAGGAAGGCTGGGACGCCCAGGTCGTTGCGCGATGCGTTCTTTTACATGTTACACGAAGTCAACGTGAGACCAGCATCAATGTGCGCTCCATTTTTCTTCATGCGCATGATTGAAGCAATGCAGTTCTGGGCTTACGGACCTAGCCTGAATCATGTTCATCAAACTGGACCAATTACGCTTCATGAAGCCCCGGAACGTAGATGAATTGCAAGCACAAAGGGCCTGATCTCCCAACTGCAAACAATGATGCTCCGACTGCTGGTACAGGTTTTGCCACGTCTCTCCTCTCCAGGTATAAAACCGAAAGCCCTGAAATGGCAGAGCTCAGCATAAGAATATTTGAAGTTCCGAACGGTCCTTGAACTCAGCCAAGGGGGCACTTTTGGAGAAGGATACCTTGCGGACACACATTGGTACCTGCACATCAATTGAAGAAAGAGGAAGCAGTTGCCCTGGTACCCCATGTTATTTCCTGTATACATTCGAACCGTTTGAGTTTGACTCCCTGCCAGCCGTCAACTTGGGCAGGATAGGCAATTGCAGCGTGACATTGTTGCTTCCTAGCAAGCCCTACTCTTGGCCAGGTTTGATCGTAGCGGATAGAATGGCAGGTATGGCCACACGAGCAAGTAGTTGCTTCGTGGGCTCGGTTCTCGAAGCACGCACTGCTTACTTAGTCATAGTCTTGAAGCCGGGAAACTCTGAAAGAAATTTCAAGCTTGAGATTTGCCGGTCAAGAGCTGGGGGAGTTGTCCCGTGCACTCTTTAGCGATTGTCAGGAATGGGGTCCAAATGAGTGCTCTGATGTGATTCAAGGTTGTCATTCAGCCCCCACGGGCCAAACGCATTTTCTGCACAAAGCCGCCTCAAAGACGTTTTCCAGAGGGCGAAACATGCAGTCTTTTTGTATGCAGTTTTTATATGCACTAATTCTCTCGGAACAGTAGTGGCCCACCAATCAGCATTGCCTATGAAGACAAAGCCCCGCGTGTGGCAAATCATCGGCCCTGAGCTGAACTCCGATATCTACAAGGATTGCACCAACGACAGGTATGGCTGATTAACTGAAGCGGAGCACACGTCATTCTGGCAGATCGACCCACCCCCACCCCCAAACAAACACACGCGCACACACACACTGTCCTTTCTTGCACGTGCAATGGAGGTTGCCATCCTTCATCCCTGGACCATTGGTGTCAGCGGGGGCGACTGTGCTGTCGAGCAGATTCTACAGTTTTGCCTATGGATCCTTGCAGCATGCGACTTCGCCGCTCAGCAGACATACATTTGCAGGGGCAATTTCTGGCACGTTTTGCAGTTCGCCCAACTTTTTGTTTCGAGCCATGTTAACAGGGGAATGGCGAAGGCGCTCAGTCAGAGGAGCGCGGAGGGAGCCAGCTTTTGGCGTTGGGCTGGATTCGGCACAGCCTGATGGAAACTGCTTCAAGAATTGAGTGGGTCGCTTTGCGTTTCCCCGAGGCTGGCCAACCTCTGGCATGACCCTCTACACCAGGAGGAGTACCTGAAGGGCAATGTGCCTGAGCTATGGAAGGAACCAGAAGAAACATCGCAGCAGGCTTGAGTCCCATCTCACCAATGGATAAGTTAGGAAGGAATTGTACTAGTGACCTTTCACACGTGTGAATCAATGAATATTTTTGCGATATACAAGGACAGATGTCGCCGATTGGTGAGAGGTCCCTCTCGTCGGTCCTGTGTTTTCCTTGGCAGGGCTGTGCTGTGCTATGCTTCTGACGTTTGGGCGGAGTTGTGTTGCTATTTCCCGGCGAGAGGGCAGCAGACCCTTCGTTGCTTGCAGCTGAGGTCTTCCTGCCGCGGGCCAATGGAGAAGTAGAGTCCTCTGACACCGAGCGCCATCGGCGGAACTTCATCCGTCTTGGCCGCGCCGTGTGCCGCGGTTGCAAAGGTTCGATGATCAGCACGGGGCAGCTTCAGCTGGTTCGTTTGGAGAGGTGCATAGTGGACGGGCAAGAGATACTTGCACTGCGGTTGACATCGGGCAACGCCTGTAAGAGAAAGATAGTGCTTTGATACGTGCTGACTGCATATATATATATATATATGTGTCCTTTTTATTGTTTTGTGTGTGTGTGGGCTTGTCTATTTGCTTGCTTGTTTATTTGATGTTCTTTTTACCCCCCACCCCCCACCCCCTTCTACTGGCAGCTTTTTGGGAGGTTTCTGGTGGGCTCCTTTGAGCGGAGCTTTGACTCCAAGCTGGGCTTGCAGCCCTGGCAGACGGGCGTCTTCGGCTTCTACCGGGAAGGCACCTCGGTTTCACTCACGGCCTGGGTGGTTATAGTTCGTGGGTTGTGAACCGCCGTGAAACTGGCTTGATGGTGCTGAACAACACACAACATGGCAAGCAAGAGAAGCTGACTGCTGATGATTCTGATTGTTGTGACACATATTCACTTATTCAAGCTTGGCCTGCGTTCATGTCAGAATTTCATTCATTGTGGATCGTTTGGCCTTGCTTGATGCCCACCAAGCTTGCAGGCCCCTGATTTGTGCTAGAGTCCCAATGTCACCTCACCTGGAAACAACTCTTGTTTCCTCGAGAGAACAGCACATTTGGAAAAACACAGGTTTGTGATCAAACCTTATCAATTTGGGTTTCTAATGTGGCAGTTTGCATAGCTCCTTTGACATTTGGCAGTTTCCTTGCTGAGAATAAGAACTAGAGCCAGCTCCTTGTGTGGAGTTGCTTTGGCTGCGGTTCATGGGCTTGACTGGACCGCTCTGGTTCCACCGTGTCTGAATGACGGGGACCAGCGTTCATTGGCGCTTTCAGGTGTTTTCCTGATGCCGTGAGGCTTAAGCGGAAGGGGCGGTGTGGCCAGTGTTTGAGATAGTCGCAACTGGATGTGATCCCTGCCTTTTGCGGGTTTGGACACGTTTGGGATTGCAAGATTGCAGTCTGCTCCATTGGATACTTCTGCTTGAATTGTTTGAACAAGTTGATACTCTTCATGACTTCAGTTCTTTGTGTGCTCATTTCCCGTTTTTGCTCTTAGGCTCAGACAGCGAGATCCTGCCAATGGAGAAGCAGAAGCTATTCGTGGAGGACATGCGCAGAAGCGGGGGTCAGCCTTGAAGGGGTCGGAGGAACTGCAAGCCAGAAGCAGGATCCCCTTGATCTCCGTATTTTGATCTCCTGGGTGCCGTGCCGAAAGGACTCACCCATGCGTTGCCAAAGTTCTGGCAGATTGCACATGGTGTTGGTTGTATTTGTTTGCCGACATATTTGGTCTTCAGCTTCTTCATGTTCAAGCGGGTGATGAAGCACCGGTGTGGCGCTTTGCTTGACCATGGGGTTTTTGTTGGGATGCTTGGTACAAAAAATACCAGGGTTGGGCAAGTTGTGTTCAAATAGCCAGCCTCCCCAATCCCATCAACCCACAAATGGAGACAAAAAGGAGATGGTTTAAAGAATGGTGGTTCAACACATTTGTTTGAAGGCCAATCGCTTTCTGGAGGATACCTTTGGCCTGCGGAGTCTGAAAGAAGCTGGGAAGCTGCATTTGGAGACTGTCAAAGGCGTGGTGCACGAGGACTGGTGCCTCGGCAAAATGGCGGTCCTTGGACGGCTCTTTTCCTTGGTGCCAGAAGAAGGGCAGCATATCTGCCGACTCAAAGCTCGGTGGCTTGGATTGGTAGGATAAAAGCATCTCAATGCCAGTGACTAGTTTTTTGAACAATTGGACAAGGGAGACAGCCGTTGTTGCCAGTCGCCAGAAACACAGTTTGCCCCCCCTTTCTTCTCACCGGCACACTGCCTTTCTGTACCTTTCAGCACAGCCTTCGAAACGCCAGGCATGAGGATCGTCGGTTGATCACAAAATGCTGGCCCTGACATTCAGCCCCGCTTGGAGCCCGAAAGCTCTCACTTCGGGTTTGTGGAAAGCTTGCCAGTAAGGCTGTCATCCGAGCGCATTTTCAAGAAGCACGTGCTGCCGCACTTGCAGTGAGGGCTCACGATCGCTTCGGCCCTGGCTGCCGGCTGTGGGGAATTGGCATCTGACATGCGGTTGTTGGGTTTGTTCCGAATTTACGGCGGCACTTGCCCTCAGTTTTGTGTATTGACATACAGCCAAAGCAGGGTTTTCAGGAAGTCCTTTTGCCTCCTGAGCCACGTACTTTTTTTGGTTTCCGATTTATTTATTCGTTTATTTGTGAATTTATCTATCAAACCATTCATCAAACCATGAGATAATTCTATTCAAGCATCTTCCGCTTCAACGCTCCCCTGGATGCAACTGGGGTACCCTTCCAAGTCTACCTGCCTCCCCAAGGCTTCATGCTGGAGGAAGCAAACGAGCACAATTTCCTTACATAGCTTTTCGAGTCACTGCATCTTCAGAGCTTCTTTAGGTTGGGAACTATCATTTCTTTCCTGTAGATGATTGGGCTTGTTCCAAGTGGGAGCGATTCTGCAACGGTGGTGAAATGTCTCGGCTGCATGCCGAGCAGGTTTCAGAGAGAGTTCTGGCCAGCCAATCCCACGCTGGCTCTTTGGGCATCCCCTGGCACATTTGAACCAGGCTTTTTGTTTCGAATTTTGTATCTTGAAGTCTTTTGACGAGCGGGTGCACCCCTTGGCCGACCTGGGGTGCACCTTTGGCGCTCCAGCGCACGCTCGAAGAGGTCGCTCTCTTGCAGATTGGCCGATTGGCTGCACGCTAGCATGGCTTGTGCCGCACAAGCGTCCCGCAGCTTGTGCAAGTCATTGGTGGCTTGTGCGCGGCAGGGGGCATGTACAGTAGGCGTTTTCTAAGCCGGTAGCGGGGAAAAACCGAGGAAGGAGGGGGCGGCACCAGTTAGGCAGATAAGGAGATACTCCGGCGTGATATTTTGGCGTCGTGCGCAGCAACTCTAGCGACTGCAGAGCTTCAAGCAACTCAAGACTTTACTAGACTATGGGGCAGTACATGCACGCACTGCTCACTGCAAGCAGTACAATCTTAAGGAGGGGCCATGAGGCCTGTTCTGTGTCTCAAAACATGCTGTTTGGGCAGGTTGCTGAACATGAGCCAGTGTAGTGGAACAATCAATCCACTCTGCAGACCAATTTGCCCTCACTGCTGTTGTAGAGCCCTTCCTCTTTCACAGGAAATGAAACCACTTGTAGAGTCATAACATATGTCGGTTCACTTTCTTCACTTTCTAGCGACTGTGTTGACAGTGCATGCACGCCGCCCACCGTAATTTGCTCAAAGCAAAGATCAGCGTACCGAACCTCCTTCGTGGGCACAGCGCACTGATGTCAAAAGGCTCTTAGTGTTTCACCGGGAATGGCGTGTTTCATTTTTGGGAAGGCAAGCAGAGAAGTTGGACATCATAATTTCCCTCGACACGCGAGAGCCATGCCGCTGCCGTTGCACCTGCCGCTTCAGGAAGAGCGTGTGCCGGGGGCCTAGGCTTCCCGACCCGTTGGTTTAACCCATTCTCGGTACGCGCAAACAGGGTCGGATTGTTTGTTGGTTTGGCTGGCGGGCTGGCTGGCTGGCTTTGGTTGGTTGGTTAGTGCCGATCTGTGACAATGGGCCTGCATGAGCAGCACGTCTTAGCTTGGTGCAGGTTTGAGACGAGTTGAAAGTTGCTTGAGGCCAGCCTAGGATGGGTTTTGGGCTCGGAGCTTGCTTCTGGCGGGCAGGTGTGTTTGGGTTCCTGGACTTTGGCCACTGTTGCGTGGTTTTTGGGCTTGACATTGGGTTTGGCGCTGCGTTGGGGCCGATTGTCCAGATCCCCATCCAAGTCTGAAGCTTAGGGCCAGCTATGCCGCCGTTCCGCAGCTGCTGAAAGGCGCCAGGCCCAAATTCAGGCGGGCATGCGGCTCGAAAGAGGGTCACTTCTGCCCGTTCGGCAGAAGTCAAGCTACAAACGCACGAAGTCTGGTTGTTGAATCTAGCAAAGTCGAGAACATCGTGCATCATCATTGATCCGTTATGATTTGATCAGTTGGCACATGTATTCTTGCCATGTGCCAGCACACGCCGGTCATGGCACCTGGTATAAGCGAGTACCATGACCTGCCCGGGGCTTGAATTTCTCAACCTTTTTTACCATTTGTTTGACCACTTCTGGCAGTTGAATGCTTCAAGGCAAGAAAGCAGCACGCTCAGATTCAATGTTTTGCAGCTGTTTGCAATTTAAGAGATTCCAGGTGTCGGTGTGTGCTGATGAAGGAACTCAATGTTGTCGACTGGTGATGATACAAACGACACGCTCTGCCAGGACAGCCCTATGATTATGTCATGCTTGGACGATCTTAACAAGCTTCTCTCAAGATGCTACATTACAGCTCACACACACACACATGCACATGAAGACATTCAGCTGTAAGGAAGGGACTTTCGCCGTGCCATTGATTGCACGGCAAAGATTCCGCAGTTCATTTTGAGACCAATTCCCGGAAACGTCAAAACCGAGTTTCCAACATCTTAGATCGGTTTGGATTGGGCATTTGTGGCAGGGCTTCGCTGCTGCCTCTGATCGCCGCGTGGCTGCTGCCCTGGGCCTTTTTTGCTGGGTGGCCCATCGTTGCGGTGGGGGCACCTCCAATGTCAGAAGCGCTGAGCGGCTGATTCGGCTGATTACTTGCTGATAGGGGACGATGAACGAAACACACAAACATGCGTATTTATGAAGCCGAAGTAATACAACACGTTTTGTGATTGAATGGCGAACCGACTCCGCATTTCTCGAAATCAATCTTAAGTCGAGATATCCTTGCCGTTTGGCTGACAGTATCTTTGAATGCAACCTGTCGGTCTGGAGCAAAAATCATCGCACATGTGCATCAACCCTATTTTCGTATAATTGCTAATCTTGAGGTTTTGTGATGAGATGCCAGCGCGATCTGAGCCCCAAAAAACGAGGCCCAACGGCAGTGGTCACTAGAGAGGGTCGGCTGGAACTGTAACATTGGCTGAAAGTCCCTTGGCTCCGTTCCTGAAGAGTGTTCTGAGGGGCGGTGGTCAGGCTGGAGACTTTGAGCCATTTGGCCTCATAGAACATGCGTCACCTATGAAGCTCCGCGAGCCAAACAGTCCTGAGTGACCCAGCTCTCCATAGCACTCACACTTGAAGGCTTCCCAAAGAGAAGCCATATCCAAGTGGAAGTGATGTTTCCGAACAGCCTCACCTTGCATCTCGCTTGGCTCGACATTTTGCCGTGCCTGCTTCATTTTCTTCCGACTTGAGGCTCTGATCTACATCTCCCTGGCCTCCTCAGCGCATTTAACGAACCCCTGGCAGACTTACGCGGCCCTGGCGGTCGGCGCTGTGCTGGTTCTATGCCTGGTGGCCCAGGGATCTGGGACAGGGCTGTCAAAGCGCGAAGGCTTCGTCAAAGGGGAAGAAACGCATGCTCAGAGAATGGTCTCAGCGTTTGATTTGAATACACCATTCATCCCGCCGGACGTGTGTGAGGTTAAAAAGAGGGGCTCATTGTATCATTCCCGCATTCGTATCCAAACAACGTGCAAGAACAAATCCAGGGGGAGAGAGAGAGACAGGTCCTCTGAAATGCACAGCTCTCAAGGGGAAATCAAGCTAAGTATAACAGTAGAGCCAGTGAAGCCGAAACGCTGTAGCTCTCTTTCTCTTTCATTTCTTCTTTCTTTTTCGTGCTCTTTGTCATCTTTCTTTCTTTCTTTCTCTCTTTCTTTCGTTACTCCATTCCTTTTCTTTGCGTTTCATTTCATTTCTTTTCATTTCATTTCTTTTCATTTCATTTCTTTTCATTTTCTTTGTTTTATTTTCTTTTCATTTCTTCTTTATTTCTGTCTTTCTGTCTTTCTGTCTATCTTTCTTTCTTTTGTTCTTTCTTTGATTCTTTCTTTTCTTTGTTTCTTTATTTCTATCTTTCTTTCTTTCTTTCTTTCTTTTTTTCTTTCTTTCTGTCTTTATTCTTTTATTTTCTTTTATTTTCTTTTCTTTTCTTTTCTTTCTTTCTTTCTTTCTTTCTTGCCTTCTTGCCTTCTTTCTTTCTTTCTTTCTTTCTTTCTTTCTTTCTTTCTTTCTTTCTTTCTTTCTTTCTTTCTTTCTCTCTCGCGCGCATCTTGTCGATTGTTGTCGTATTTTCTCACTTGTCACATCTCTATTTGTCTACCTTCCTAGCTATTTAGATGTCTCTTTCTCTATCTCTATAGCTATCCATCCATCTATCTAACTATCTGTCTGTCTACCTTCTATCTAAGTATCTTTCGCTGTATTTATCTATGTATCAATCTAGCTGTCTATCTAAGCTCTCAATTAATCAATCTATATATATATATGTGTATATATATATATATATGTATTTAGCCTATCTATCCATCTGCTCATCTATCTACCTACCAATGTAGCTCTCTAACTATAAACACATTTGTGTATCTATCTTATCTCATTATCTGTGTATCTGTCTACCTATCCATCTATCTAACCATCTAGCTCTCTATCTATCTATCTAGCTAGCTATCTATCTATCTAGCTATCTATCTATCTATCTATCTATCTTTCATTCTATCTAGTTTCCTTGCGAAAGCGCTGCGCCTGGCACGAAATCTGTACTTGATTTGGACCTTGCGAAAGTGTCGCGCCTTCCACGGATTATGTACCCAACCTTGCGAAAGTTTTGCGTCCGGCACGATATCGGCACGTGCCTGTTTACGCGTCCCAGCCATTGGGATTTGCGAACAGTGCGTTGTAGCATTGCGAAAGTGTGGCGCCTCCCATGCAATCGGTGCCGGATTCTGCGAAAGTGCTGCGCCTGTGACGAAAACTCATGTCTGCGAGACGTGTGCGCGTCTGTGCCAATGGGCCCAGCGCCGACTCGCGAACCCAATCCGAACCCGCAAAAACAAGGCGTCGCGCCAGAGGTGGTTTGTAATTCCCCGAAGCAAGCGAAACTTAAGAAGGGCGCTCTCTTTTGAGAACTTTCTATCCCAAAGTGCTGCACCTGTCACACAGTCTAAACATTTGTCACCTTTTCTCTTGGCCGCTCTTTTTTGCTGTCTTCTTTTCTCTTTTCTTCTCCTTTCGCTATCATCTACTTTGTGCGACAGTGACCTTCACCCAGCGTCAGTACAACGGAAGTTCCTTCTAAACATCCTCTCATAAAACGGACAGGCCGCATTGTTTAAACGATTCAAAGAACATGGCAATCAGGTTGATCAAGTCCAAAGGTGTAATCAGGTGAGATGATCGTGGAGTAATGCCACCGCAAGGGACTTTCAGTGGAACGCTTCGGTACTTGCACATGCAACATACAACATATATGTATGGATCGCTCGTACATATCGCATGAAGGTGCTGAATTCGCAGTTGAGTCGCTTAGCGGGTTCAGCAGGGAGAATCCAGAAGGCAACATCCAGCTCGGCTAATTCTTTGCGCCACTCAACGCTTCTATTTGTGGTTGTCGAACTGATTTTTTGGGGCACCATTCGACTGCGAGCTTCTTCGCGTCGGATCTTGGCTTTAGGCTTCTTTTTCGCCTGGCTGGACCTCGTGGCAAAAGCCCCGCCAAATGCAGAGCCGCAGCTTGGAGCACGTGGAGAAGGGGGGAAGGTGGAGAGACGTTAACAGACTCTGCGAGGGATGGTTTGCAACGAGAGAAATGTGCCCCTTCTGTCGACATTCCTGTGAACTTGCGCCAGCCAAAACGGTCTTTGCACGTCCTTTGGTTCTTTGGTGACTGTCGTGCTTGAACGCAAATTAACAAGAGGCTCTCTTTTGCATATCTGCCGGACCAACCCGGAAGCTCCGGGGGGAAGAACCCCCTTCTGGTGGGTTTTCGAAAATCATCAAAAGGAGGAGACGGAGGAGCTTCAAGAGACGTTGGGCCTTTACACGATTTCGGCAGCCACCATTGGATTGCTGCTTCCCGAAGCACCAAAAAAGGTCCAGATGTTTGGACGGCGTCGCTCCATGACTCTGTGCCTCCTAGATCCATGCTGGGCTTCTTTGCCTTCGCCTTCCTCTTGGCCTTTGTGGCAGGCCTGGGGCTGGGCTCCGTCAGCTACGACGCGCACCTTGGATCATGGAGTTGGGGTGTCTGTTTTTGAGGGACCCTATGTGGGCTTGGTTGAAAGGGAAGCCAGAATGAATGCCATTGATTTGGGGGCCCCTTTTTTGACATGCACCCACTTGGGTGCAATTTGGCAACCTGCACGCAACCTGAGGCGTTTTCAGTGAGAAGGTGCCAGGCCTTTTGACCTGGCTGCCCTCCTGTCAGATCTCTCTCTCTCTCTCTCTCTCTCTCTCTCTCTCTCTCTCTCTTCTCTCTCTCTCTCTCTCTCTCTCTCTTTTCCCTCATCTGTCTTTGTGGAAGAGTTCGAATTGCTTTCGCAGCCGTTTCTTGAAACTGACGATCAATGTCTTAGCATCATACTGTTGCTTTCAGAAGCTGTGCATGCGTGCAGACACTTGCCGACATGTCCTTATTTTCAAGCATCCAATTGCTAGCGCAATGGTGGCATATTGTGGTGTGTCCCCTCAGCACAGGAGTGTCCCCTCAGCTGTTCCAGATTGAGCACATGTGTGTTAGTCAACATGGAAGTCCTCCATGTTGAAAGGGGCATCCTGAAGCACAACATTTGACCGAGCAGCAGCTTGTGCAATTATGCGATTTCCAACTTGCAATCCTCCCCACATGATCATGCGCGCGTATGTGTTCATAGAGGCAATGTTGCCGGAACCTGAGGTACACCTTCAAGTGGTTTGAGCGCCGCGGTGGCAGTTTGTGGCAGTTCTACCGGCTGGAATTCTCACGATGCTGCATTGGCCAACTTGAGCTTCGGTGTGAGAGAACTTGCAAGGAACCTTCAAATCCAATAAATTGTAAGTTCGCTCACAATGCACCGCCCCAGACGCAAACGCCGATTTGTTTTGCACCTATTCCAGCACGCTTTTTCCTGCGAAATCAATCGAGACAGGCTTACCGTGCTGGCTTTCTGGACCAACAACTGGGTTTGAAGTTAGATGCCACCAGTGTTCCTCAACTGGAGGTCATGCCGAGCACTTGTTCTTTTTTTTCCCTGCAGAAGTCATACAGGACAAGCTCTGAAGGAGTTTTTCAGTCAGTGTGACCCATGATCCATTTGCCAGCGTATCTGTTTTATTTGACCGGACTCCTCAGCTGTCTGCCTAGCTTACTTGTGATTTGAGTTGGCTGTGTGCGGGTTTATGCTTGTTTTCTTGAATGCAACGGGAAACTACACCCTAGCTTCCGAACCAGCAACTCAAAGCATCAAGTCGAACTGGCGTGGCCAGGTAGGCCGGGGATTCCTCTGGTTGTCGCATAGCCTCAGGATGACACGCCTCAATATCTACAGAGGCCCCGGAGAGTTGCTTGCAGGGCGGACGCCATGAGTGGTGTAGTGATTGATCAAGTGGGAGGATTCGGTTTCTAGTTGCATCTAGTCCTGCATGCCATTTCAGTCGAACCTGACTTGATTCTGAGGACAAACTCAACCTCAAGAGTAGTCAGCACCTGGTAGACCCGCAATTTCAAGCCTGGTCTATATGTTCTGCAGCCAAGCTTCTCAATGTTCATGGCTAAAAGAACATGCCCTACGCTGCCTTGAAATTCTGCTTGAGTTGACTCGAGTTTGCAGTACTTGGAGTATGATGAAGTTCCCGAAGTGTTGGTCTTGCTCCTTAAGCAAGTGCGCATGCAAGCAAACCTGCAAGCAACACGCAGGCAAGCAGGCGCAACCTTTTTTGGGAACATCCGGGAAGATGAGTACCAGTTTGGCCATGCATGTGATTTCTCGTCTGAAGTCTTGGGTGTTTCCATGCTTCTCATCTTCGAGCCAGGTGTGGATCCGGACGTCTCCAGGCCAGGGCATGCGGCTGGTGATTCGGTGTGGGGTTGCCGGACATTCCTTGGGGGGCGCAATGTCCGATGCGTGATGGGTGGCACGCTGAAAGAACTTTGCTGCAATGCCTTTTGATTTATAAGAAAAGAGCTGCAACCTCAAGGCCCTGAGTGTGGCGACAGTCCCAAGCCACTGACTTGTTGGCTTCGGCTGCTCATTGGCTGGCCATGGTCTGATCTATTTTTTGTCTGGTTGCCAGAGTTCGACATCGGCCCAGCGACTAGCAGCTTGAAAGTGGTAGTCACGCAGACCACATTTGTTTTTCTTGTTATTGTTGGTGTGATTTCTTTTTCTTAACAGTGTCGCCTAAGAGCTGGCTCAGCTTGATCAGTGGAAGCCAAGACTCGCCTTGGCAGGACGAGCGGAAAGGAGATGTAATAGTGAGGAAGCCCATGTCCAGTCTTTCTAGGTGCTGGGAGACCTTTTCGCTGGGCGGAGTTAATGTTCTTTGGCAGCTTTCCCAGATTCCTATGAGAAAGAATTCCTAGCCAAACGTTTGCAGGATTTAGTGGTCTTGAGGCTTCCAGGAGAGTTTGCGACATATCGTTTGGACCCCACTGGCAGGAATGGGCAGCCAAGAAACATCCCTCACTTACAATGATCCTCTCCCCTAGCGTGATCCTTTCTCGACCCTTCAGATCCGATGCCAGGGGCACGCAGCTCATGGACGCCGGCTTTATTGACTTCCTGCCAGGCGGATGCCAGATGGTTTTTCTGCAGGGCTCGGGGGTAGTTGCTTGCCGATTTTTCTTGTGGCCAAGTTCAACTCGTTTGTGTGGAGTGGTTCTAGCTTTTGAGCTTTTGCACTGGCTCTAGTTTTGGGAAATAGGCAAGGGTCACAGAGGACGTGTTTGCTGCCTTCGAGGGATGTCGGCAGTTCCATGAGTGCACAAGAGCAGTGCCTCGGGCCAGCTGCACTCACGGCCTATTGGATGCTTTGGTATTTGGCACACCGGAAATCTGTGTTGCTGGTGATGCTGGGGGTGTGGCTGTTACTGACTCTTTTTTTGACGAGCTTTTTGTTCCACTTGCCGAAAATGCCTCGGATCACACTGTAAGCTACAGCATGTTTCCCTTCATAAAGCCCCGCAAACAATAAAGGAAGACTAAACGGGTGGAGAAGAGCACAAATGTATTCTGCACCTCTAGAAACTGACAATTCAGAATGCAAACAAGCTTTCGAGTGTTCGGCGACTGTTGATCAACCAGCGGGGTATGGGATTAGCCACTTCTACTACGGCTGCTCAGTGAAAGTCAGGCCAAAAAAGTTTTGCGCTGCTTCCGCGGTTCCCGAACACTCCTGACTTCTTTGCTAAGCTTTTTTCCATTGCGGGAACGCTTCGCACAGTATGACAGCCACCCATGCTCTCATGTGGACTAAGAACAACAGGCCCGATTGGAAACGTAAGCTAAGGTTCCTGGCTACCTGCCTACATGCTTCTGCCAGACAGGTCAGCTACGTGGGTTTTGGCATTGAATGATCAGCCTGTGCAGAGTGCGCGCGGTGTTACTCTTGGAGGTACCCACCTGCAGACCAACATCTCGATGGGCTACAAAGACGATCAGTGCCATGCTTAGTGTATCAGTTTTGCCAAAGAAGGAACACTTCCGAAGGGCTCTTAAGAAGAATCAACTTTGGCGCCTTTGCTTGTTGGGGATACAGCCCAATACAGGCTCTTATTTGCGGAACCTCGGCTAGCAACCGGATCGACCACCCATTGGTGGAAATTGCAGCTGTCAACTTCCTTTCACAGTTTCCAAACCCTTTTGGACCAATTTTGTTTCCTTTGGTTGGCTTTGTTGGTCTAAAGCTTCCAAAGCTGCATCCGGGTCCTTTTGGCTAACATTTGTGGACACCACTTGCCTTTTCATTGATAGCAGATTTCTTGGCATGAACGGAACATTCAGTGCCTGTTCCTACGCAGACACAGGAGACTTCGTTGTGGAAATCCCAGGCCCGTTCCAAAGTTCTCAGGTTTATTTGGGTGTGTCTGTTTTGAGGATACCCTGCTTTTGTGGGTCTTCTTCAAAAGGAACGCCAAAAGGACGGGCTCCGATTCGCAGGAAAGACGCACGGCACCACATCCGTCGGTTGAATCGCTAGGCTTTACTGCGTGGCGCCGCTGCAGCTGGGAGTTTGGCCGCCGGTGACCTACGACTTCTGGCTGGTGGGCAAGGACTGCTGCCAGGCGACAATCGGGATCGGACGGACGAAAACTCGGGGGAACGCGCAACAAATTGGGACGTTGCAGATCTCGTGGATGTTCGGATGAACAAACGCCCCCCATGCCCAGATCCGAGGTGTTCGAGGCAAAGACAAGAGCAGAGTTCGGGAGGAGAGATTGGAGGCAAAGAGCAGCGACTTTTGCAAGTGAAACACAGTGGGGGATTTGTGCGATCTGCACTTTGACAGCTGAAATGTGACGCTGCTCCATGGCTCCACTGGTCTGTATGATGCCCAGAACATTGAGGAGAATAGTGATGTTCGTCACCACGTAGACGCATATCCACAGAAGCACACAGGTCATGTAGCGTCATATTTCTTTGTGTTTCAGTACCAGAAGAACATCTATTTGAAGACACTATCTTTAGTCAAACTTTATCATGTAGCTATGACTGCAGCCACATGATGGAGGTGTCCGACGATCTCCAGCATAGCGTTCTGGTTGAGCGGCCAGTTGCACGGTTGCAGACCCACCACCCAACTACCCGGAGAAAGCGTGAACATACTTTTGTCAATCTGCCCAGAGAAATTGGTGTCAGAAGCTGATTATACTTATGCATCACCTGCCATACATCAGATATCCTATGTTGCGCATTATATATATATATATATCTAGTACATCATTCACCGTATACCATATACCATGTGATATAGCAAATATTATCATAACATACAGCATGCATAGTTCATGGGCGCGAATTTGTGCTGTAATCCTGTTTTGAGTACGCCTGGGAGACGTTGGTGCATACCATGTACGTCTTGACCATGTTGTGCAGACACAGTGGGTCTCACAATCCATTCTTGCATTATCGTTAACATACATAATTTTCAGATATCTGCCGATATAGACAACATATCTTAGCTTTTGACAACCTGTTGTCCACATGTATCGGAGCCGTTGGCCGCTCAACAGAGTCGATGTGTTTTGCTTCACGCGCGTCAGCCGTTCCAGGCCAGCCGCCCAGGCTTCAGTTGCGGCTCCACGCGCCATGAGCATCCCAAGGGCCTGGCTGCTAGGAGGTGGGGCTCTCACCTTTCGCATGTTGCACCGTTTTGTTACCTGCAGTTGAGGCACAGAAACCCCTTTTGAGTATTTGAACAAGTAGTGCACCTCACTGGTCAACCCGGTGTGTCCTTCACTGGGCCTTGTCGTCTGCATCCTCTGCTTGCCTGGGTGCATGGGTCAACATATTCGCCGAGTAGGCTCGAATGGCAGATGCCAGGCTGATGAACCAGGCTGACTCGGCGTTCTACAAGCTCGCCGTGCGCCAGGCTGGGATTGAGTCAACGGGGAGAGGGGTCAAACGATGCAGACATATGGCTGTCGTGCTGCTTCCGGGGGATGTAGTTGGTAACCTCCTTCCTTGCCCTCCTTCCTGGTTTCGTTGTGGGACTATGCCCAGAAGCAAGGGGATGGGAGTCCCGCTACAAGCTTGCGAAGACACATGGCTGTGTGCACTTTTGAAGAGCTTAAACTGGAAGAACTTAAAAAGACACCACGCAGAAGTAACAAGGCAACTTTGCCAAAGTGGGCCTGCCAACAATACCCGTTGAAACAGCACTGTCGCTACCAAGCTTAAATCTGCAAACATGCATTCCAGGCTGCTCGTTGCCCTTCCCCAGCTGCCCGTTCGCGGTGACAGCTCCAACCCCCGTTCCCTGTACGCCCTCCCAAAAAGGAAGTCTCGAAGCCTCGTGGCGCCTTTCGCCTTTCGGCTCTTCGTCGGCGTCGTTGGCGTCGTTTGCTTCGGCGGCTTTGCTTCGTGTCTCACGTGAACCGGAGAGGCGGAGGCGGCCTACGGCATCCAGGCGGCGGCGCCGCTCTTCCTGGAGCCCTCGAGCCTCGATCCCACGGAGGCGGCATCAGCCGGGGGGGGGCAGTGTGAAATCTGGGTATGGGTCAAAAATAGTTACCCAAAATGGCACCCTGGTCAATGGAAACATGGACTAAAACCTGTGGTCCCCTGGTGGTTTAATTTTGACCCATACCCAAATCTGAGCAGCGTCTCAGCATCTGCCCTTGCGACGATTCCCTCCGTGTCATTCGCGGTGCGAACTTGGACTGAAGCGTGCTCAGTCCCCCGCCGCCTTGGTGGACTCGGCGCAGAAGGCGATGAAGAAGTACCTGATAGGCGAGGGACTTGCAGGGGCCTTTGGCTGGGCAGGGCGGCGATGGAAGTTCCAACAAGCCATGGTTTTACTCGGGCGTGTACTCATCAGCCTTGTTTTGAGGGCGTAAATTGGTCCCGATATTCGACGTACATCTTCATCCGCGACAAGCTGTCGTGCTTAATTTTCGACTTGAATCTTTGATTAGACACCAAACAACTGTCGGGAAGTGGAGAACCGTTCTGTTCATTTGCTCATAGCTGCTGATCACTCGCAGCTAGCAAACGTAGATATGCTTGTCCACAAGAAGCCGAGTCACCACAGGATGCTGCGTCATTCCATTTGCTTCTGAAGGCAACAGCCAGGTGTTGCTGCGCAATCTTGGTTCACCTTTCCGCTGGCCAGTAAACAGTTTGCAGGTTTTTACTTGCACCCTTTGTAGAGAAAGCCAACCCTCTGTGGTTGAGAGTACTGAGGTACTTTTCAGCTCTCATGCTGGCAGGTGTTGGGCATGAGAGGGCGTTCTTGCTATTTCAGAGCCGCAATCTGCGCAGACCTCACCCATGTTGAAGAAATTGGTGGGTCCTTGAGGTTCCTTGGTGCTGTAAAGCATTGGCCACAGCGGATATGACTCACCCTCAGTTGCCCAGCAATCACGCTACAGCATTTTGCTGTAAAGGTTCTTTCATCTGAGGGCGCACTGTGCAAGCCTGAGATGTGCAGTTGAGCGCGGCTCAGCATGGCATGGGTTTGCGAGTCCAGGCTACCTCATCTTCCAGTTTGTGCTGGTTCTTCTTGCCATCTTCCTCTACTTCTCGCCCACACGCCGCTTGCTGTGATACGCTCACGGAGGGGAGCGCCAAAAGAGGCGCTTTCCCTACTGAACTCAAACACCCGGCTGGTGCAGCTGAGGCATTTCGCAGGGTTCCGAGGGCGTGTGGTGAGGACATACACTAAGCAGCCAGTATTCCTTTCAAGACTCTAGCGTGGCTTTTGGGGCTCAGTTAAGGCTTGAGAATGCATCGCTTATGGGCTATGTTGGCGACTTTTTCAGAAATCATTGACAACAGCTTGCTTGGTGCTGCTTCGGCAGGGTTGCGCATGTCTGAGTGACTTTTCTTCCTTCGGAGCACTTCCCCTGTATCCATGAGGTCGAGGTGAGCAACGGAGATCGTACAGCTGGCTCCATGGCCTGGATGCATCAGATGTTGTCAATGGCAGGTCTGAGGTGCGAGCCACTGTCAGAAGCATCATGGCACCATACAGCTAGTAGAACACACATACACACTGCACTCACAGCACAGCCACACACAGCCACACAAGCACACACTCCAGTTGACACAAGCTCACACATAGGCTCAGCTTCGCTGAAATGCTTTTTTAGCTGCCATTTCTGGGAGCGCCGCAATGGCGTTGCCAGCTGCAAGATGCAGCCTTGCTGTGCCTTGAAAGTAGGCCGCTCTTTGTTTTGATCGCTCACGGGACCCCGAACGGGTTCTACGAAACGCGTGCCAGTTTGCACCGAAAGACAAGCACGTGTGTAAGATCCTGGAACTCACTTGTTAGAACCCATTTGGGGCGCTCCCATCTCTGGAGAGGTGCTTGGATGTGTTGGAAACGCAGAGGTTACAGACGGGTGAAATTTCAACCTCTCAGTCATTTGTCATTCGCACAAGGTATACCTTGGTTCCTCCAACCCTTTCTTGCCTCCTTTGGAGTTCGGAGGTGCTTTGGTTCGGTTGAGGCTACTGCACAAGCACAAGCATCACCTTGGGATACATATCGGGGCCCTTTTTGGGAGCGGCAGCCGTTGCCTTTCAAGAGGGTCAGGACGGTCGCTTCAGCGTGTGAGCGTGCAGGGGACTTCAACGCGCTCTGCGGCTTTGGTTTGGCCAATGCCTGGTACGATTACGGCCTGGGCACGGACTCGGTCCCTGGGACGAATCGTGTCGTGGTTTTGAGCCGCCGCGTTCGTCTCACGACTCTGGGATCTCGGCAAAATGCGCTTCCTATTGGGAGATACCGGGAATCACAACTCGCCGGCCACTTATACGGATCCCTTGTTTTTGCCAGCTAGCCAGTAACTGAGCCACCGAGCCACCGTCTCGTCCCGCTGCATCACGCCAAGGCGAACGTGAGCCCTCGGAGCGAGGCAGGGCAGGGGGATGAAGCAGGGTTTGGGGCGGGGATGTCGGAAGCAATGATAAATCTGGCAGGCGTTCAGTTGTGCACAGACCCTTCTGGAACGGGCAGGGCAGTGTAAGACCTTTGCGTCATGCCCAGATTTAGATTGCCTTCTCAGCCTGGACAGGCGTTAGTGAGGCAATTCATTCTCCACAGAGTCTGCGGCTGCATGTTTGTCAGAACTTTGCTTTAAATGGGTCGTGTAGCTCATTCGGGGTCAAATCCCGGGCATTGCCTTGCAAGCTAGCATTACATTCATCCCATGTGTGTTGGGCATGTCATAGTGCTTTCGGTGAGGTGAGCTCATCATTCCTCATGGATTCTGGATTCAGGCATCAAGGGATGCCACACTAGAAGTTACCTTCATACAATTTGACTTTTTGTTCGCCGATGCTACAGACATTGGGCTGTGGGTCCTGCATGGCTGGGGCTGGATTTAAAGGTGGAGGTGGCCGTCGATGAAGATGAGGCTGGGGCAGTGGGCACCGGGAACAGGGATGTAGCCAAGACTTGGCCGGTGGGTAATGAGTCACAGGGCTGTGAAGCCTTTCCACGGAGGATGCCCTTCAGGTTGCTTGCTTTGATGCTTTGGCGGCGCTTTGTTTGGGAGGCGTTCTCAAAACATGCCGTTTGCCTTTCACTCCACCTGCGGTGTGTTGGCGGTCTTAGCTTGATATTGGGCAAACAACTATTTAGCACTATTTGCGTATCTTCTTGACTCGTCCCCGCCTGACTGTGGCAGACACATGGCGGCAGGATCTTATACGCACTGTCACCTTCCCGAGACGCCTGGACATAGATCCCTTCGGCGCCAGTGCCACAAGAGGCGGTCAGCGGGCAGTGAGGGCGGAAAAGAACCAGGGAGCATTTGATTGGAAGAAAACTGAGATGTTGGAACTTCTCAGGCTACCCCAATAATCCCCTTGATAGGATGCCTTTCTGCCGTGGCCCTTGCGCTGCAATTCAAGATATGGAACTTTGTAGCCAGGTTGTGCTCCCAACAATGGTGTTGCGAAGCTCGACAAATATGTGCGCGTGTGTGAGTGTGTGTGTATGTGGGATAGACGAATTGCAATTGTGGCAATGGGTTCTCCTCTTTGAAGCGAGCAGAGTTGTGCGACCCAATCAGTTTTCGACCAAAGCGTTGGTTGGCTGGGTTTTGAGTGTCTCCGGCCCTTGTTCATGTGTGGGATCGGCACATGTATGCATAATACTATATCGTACACGCGTAAATAGCCTATGGCGACTCAGTTCGCTGAGGCACTTGGCTGTTTCCACCTCAGGCCACCGGAAGGAGCCGGCCGTGAGCCGATTCCTCACGGACTTCTGCCGGATGGTTTGGCCCGAGCTTTCAGGCGCCACGGCGGGCGGGAGGAAGTTTTGATCTCGGCTTTCTGGATGTGGCAATTGTTACGGGCATTTAAAGCATGGAACATATTCAGAGCCGACGATGGAGTCCGCAGGTCCTTGCAGCAGTGGTAACTTTCAGGCGAGTTTTACTTGCATTATCGAGACATTTCTTTGGCAGAGAGTAATATATGTGGACATAGTTTTTTTGGTCGAAGCCGTGGTCAGAGAAAGACCCATGAAAATATACGGGCTTCATCCTTTCATGGCCAAGTCTGAATGTGTAGCACCACCTGTACATTCCCACCCTTTTGAGGTGGAAGAAGGAGCGTGCATTGGGATCCCGAAGATCTAGCTGGGTGCCCATTCGCTGGTTGTTGTTTTCCAAAGCCTGAGCGGATCCCTTTGCGCGCTTTGGATGGTCAGCAGAATGCAAAGTAAACGCTCTTGCATGGCTTTCAAGAACAATCGATCTGCGATGCACAGGGGTGTATTTGGCAGATTTTGCTTCACTCTTCTCAAACTTGCTGCTACAGGAGGATATGCTTGGGTGTAGGATTTTTTTCCTGCGAAAGCTGGTCGGAATGCTTCGACCAACTCGCAAAGTAACCTCTTTGGAGCCTTCAGGGTTTTGCCTGTGGCTCAAAGCCTGTGATTTGAGAGCTCTTTTCGACTGATGGCTCTTCAAGCAACTTGAGGTTGTGGGCATGGGGTCGCCTCTGAGTCACCGAGCCAGCTTGCGCATGCTTATCTGTCGGACAGCTCCAGAGGAAGGGGTTGGAGATTCCTTGAAGCTGATCCGCTGGCTGAAGGTAGGTGCAAGGTTCCATTCAGACCTGTGACATGGCTGGTCGGCAGATGCAAAGACTGGCCTTGCCCAGCAAGTTGCTGAAAGAGCGACTGGCGCATACTTCTTAGTACGGCTTGTTTGGTGCGACATCGATTTCTTTTTGTTTGTGCTGGTGTTGACTGAGATTTGACATTTTGCCAGATCTGCAGCTGGCCAGGATCTGAGGACTATGCAGCCTTCCCTCAGATCACCAAACTTATTTCTTTGCGACCGTGCCGGTGTGTCTCCTTGAAATGCTCATCCAGTCACAAGGCGGACCCTGCCTTCTTGACCCCCAACCGGTTCTTGGGCCAAAAAAAGAAGAGGCCAAAGACCGGTTTGTTGGAACCCCATCGAGGCACCATGAAGAAGCTCATGGACGAGCGGGTGCAGGAGGCCCTGCATGCCGCCATCCAGAAGCTGCCGGAGTCCATGCGAGGCGCGACCCCGGGCATTTTGATCGACAGATCTGCGCGACGTCGCTTGAAACGACTCCCCAAAGCCACATGGGTGTGTCTTAATATCGGGGGCCCAAAAACCACCCCTAAAAACGGTACACTCGAAAAGGACACCCCCCGTATGCCCCATGGCGGAGGTATCTTTGGTTGGGAAGTGACGGGAGTGCCATGAGTTTGCCGCTTGGTGTTGCTTCCAAATTTGGCCAATTGCTCAGATGCCAACGTTTGAACACTTCAACTTGCACTTGTTGTTTTCACCTCAGACATGTCGAAATGTGTTTTCTGTAGGGACTTCCTTTCCCGCGGCCCAGATGGAGTGACTGATGCTTCGAGCATCCTGACACCATAGGAGTCAAGAGCACCATGCAATTCCAAGCAGCCAGCGGCCCAAGCCGCTAGCAGCAGGTCGTTCTGGAAGCATTGAGCGGCTTCTGAGCATGTCAAGTCGTACTTGCACCAGAGTGAAACAGATGACACCAGGAGCATGCGCTCTACTGTAACACTGAACCTACAGAATCGAGTGTCCTTGCCATTATCCTTGGTGCCATGTTTCAGGTGGGGAACAAACAACAATTGTCAGCATGTCCGTTTGTTTTGCGTGCTTGCGCGACGCACAGTGCAGCTTGGGGAAATTCTGAAGTAGATACTTGGACAACTTCGGCTTGGTCGACAGACAGAAACTGGATTCTCTTGATCATAGGATGGCAAATGTTTGTTTTTCGACAAGCTATCTTGATGCTTAGATGTCAGGGGCAGTCCTAGTCGAAACCCTTCTGGACAGGGAATCTGGAAGTTGTAAAGTGGAACCAATCTGGCGAGTTTCGCCTCACCACACCTTTTGTGCAGCCCAAAAGCGCGAATGCCAGGCGAGGTGCACCACAAAATCAGCTTTGGCGTCCGGCACTCAACTTGCGCTGGTTGCCATGATTCGTTCGCTGCGAGCGGGGCTGAACTGCGCTGGCGGAAAATCTGCCTTCCGAAGTCAGCCACCTGGCACTGCCAGTTGTCGGTATGGATCTGATCATTTCCACCAGTCTACCAGATCAGTGAGTGGAACAATTCTCTCGCAAGTTGTGCTTCCAATTGCTCAAAGCGTACCCATGTGAGCATGCGGGCAGCTTTGCTAGCAGCTAACCTGAGTTGATAGCTTGTGCATCCCACCGGGTTCTGGGCATGTGAACAGACCAGGTGGTAAAGAGGAATGGGGACCGGCCCTCAGGATTCTGCTCCCAGCATTGAGGAGGTCTACAGTTGGCGTCAGCATCCGCGGCTCGGAAGAATCTGCTTCAAGCATCATGCAGGTTGAGTCAGAGCGGAGCAAAGGTCCGTCCAGCGCGTTGGCCTGTGAAAGGCAACTGTAGGCAAGGGTCCGTTCTCCGGGTGTCGGACGGTCCCTCACAGTTTCATTCGGAAACGCTATAACAAGCACTCAAGATTGCGACGCGGTGAATGTCATCAATTCAATCAGGAGTAATTCTTGCTTGTCCCTGGGAAAGGCTTGGACATGCTGATCAGTCTGCGGCCCAGGTCCAAGTCCCGGAAAACACCGTGACACTCGTTTTAGAGCGCATGACATGGCGGTTTCGAGGACTTTCCTCTTGACAGTGCGTGTGCGTATGTGTTTTGTTTGTTTGTTTGTGTGTGAAACTAAGGGAGTTAACCTGATCGCAGCAAGCGCATGACCTGATTAGTAGTCCACATGTTGTCCTGTGCTCTCGCAGTTGGGCCACGACCAAACACATTGTTCAACAGTCGGGCGTTACCACTTTGAGCCTTTGCTCAGGTAATACGGACTGTCGCCTATGGCACCCCCTGATGAAGGCCCACTGCCCACAATACCCCGAACGGTTTGCACGCGGGGAATGCCGAAGCTTTACTTCTCCATATCAGCATGTGGCGAAAGCTTCCTCAGCTGTACCCCCAGTGAATGTATTGATACTTTGGTGGTTCCTAGTCCTGTTCAGTCTTTGTCACTTCAACCCAACTCTTGCACTGCCAATAATAAAAGGGACTAACGTTGGCAACGCTGCAGTGCCTGCAAGGGACTGCATTCATTCCGATTCCAACTGCGATCCGACTGCGGATTGCGTCAGATGGTTCTAGGTTACACATGCGTGGAGTCCGGATATTTGCACAAAGTTTCGAGATTGGCGTTGCTTGGGCGGAGATTTGGGAGGCAGACGCTGCACGATTTGTTGTTTCTTTCCCCTTTGCGATTCTGCAGCGTTCGTTGCAGTCACCGAAGGCTGAGAACTTTCCACGCGACTAATGGTGCACGGTGGCTTTTTTAAGCTTACGTTTTCCGTGTTTGCTTGTTATCAGCTTTGCTGATCCAGAGGCCAGACCCTAGATATATTCACCGCTACGATGCCCAGGTGTGTGAAGGATGGCATCGAGCTCTGTGGCAAGATGCGTTGGGACGCTCCCGTGGCACGGCGGCAGAATTCGAATCAATGTCATCCGATTTCAACATCGTACATGCACGTGCTTCATGGCTGAGCGCAGCCGGCCGTGAGACTGCGCCGAATCGCACTGCTTCGATCGATGTTTCTTTGGGAGTGCCTGCCTGCTTCTTCCTGATGGGTTCCAACAGGTTGTCAACCTTGTCAGTGACTCGTTCAAGAGACCGTATCAATTGATCTCATGCCAGGGGTAGAGAAGGGCAACAGCCGCTTGCGCCTTTTTTTGTGGAAACACCGTGCTTCAATTCAAGTTTGGGATGCCTCTTTTGGGCTGGTTCATGAAAAAACAAAGGCCCCCCACCCATTCTATCGTGCAAATTGAGGAACCCGGCGCCTAGGTGGACATGCAGCTGACGCTCGGGCCTTTGAAGTTCGGCATCAACCGCATTAAGCTGGAGGGTCGCCTGGAAGCAGAAGGTTGAAGAGATTCTCCGGAAGCTGAAAGTCTGCCGTCCATTCAGAGCCTGGAATCTATCTTTGGGCATCTTTGTCATCCTTCATGAAAGGGCAGATCGTGGGCTCGGTTCCGCAACTGAGGCGTGGGGTGCATCATCTTCAGACCTCTAATGGACCAGGCGCCTTACTGCCGTGCTTGAGTCGACGTGTGAGCATTGCACGTTTGGGTATCCAAGCCTCCGGGAAAAGGCTTCACAGCAGTTTACCGAAGTTACCCTGGTGAGAAAATCGACCAGCGCAGAGATGACCCTCCGGCACCGCTTCTTCCTCTCGGAATCAAACAGACAGACCGTCGTCGTTTTGGAACAGGACTTCTTTCTGCATTGGCTGGGGTCGTTGATCAGGCGTAGGGTCCGGCATAGTGAGACACCTTCATGAAAGCTGGCAATGCTTTCAGGTCTCTCAAAGCTTTGGTTCCTTTTCCTTCTGCAATCTTGGCATCTGAGAATTGTGAGGCTGCCACTGGGGAACGGTCCCGTTTCGGCGCTGATTTTTCCCAAGTCTCAGCCTGCCATTCCAGCCTTCGCTAGCCTTGCAACTGACTCAATTTTGGCCGCTTTGGACGGCACAGGCAGATATAGAGGTGATTTTTAACAGGTGTATCTCGCACTGGCATACATTTGTTCCGAAGGATGTTCGTGTTTGCGTTACACGTCGTGACCAGGCTGCCTATATCATTGTAGGAATTTCTGGAGCTAGTGAAAAGTCTATGTCTTTTGGAACGCAGTCCTGTATGTAATCCACTTGAGGCTGCCAGAAATTCGCAGGAAGCCCTTTCCAGAAATTCGCAGGAAGCCCTTTCCATCGTGCTTCGTCAAGTGATGCAAGGTTAAAAGTATCTCCGATCAGCCAGTTAATTAACTCAGGCCAGGCTTCAACACTCATGACATGCTTCCTGCGGAGAACAGGCACAAACAGACATGCAGGGACACAGATTCCTCTGCTTCAGCCTTCATGCTGGATACAATGACTTCTACGGGTTTGACCAGCATGGATCGCATCGAACTCAACATCCGTCTACTGTGGTGGAAGTTTTTTCTCTGTCTCTGTCTCTGTCTCTCGCCCTCTCTCGCCCTCTCTCTCTGAGAGCAAATTTGATCCCAGGAAACAACACTCTGAACTTGTGATCAAATGCGGTAGCAATCTTGTTTCGTATACGCAAACACAGCACCCTTTTTCGCAGACATCAGAGGATTTGAACAGAAGCAGCCATGGGCACCCTTACATAAAAGTCACAGGCGCCGATCCTGGGTGGCTTTCACCTCTTCTACTGCAGCCCCCCGGAGCTGCGGGTTGGCTTGGTGGGGCTTGGTGGCATCACCAGGCGTGGCTTCGAGTTGTTTGGCCATGTGGTGGAGCCAGGGGTAGAATCGCCACATGGCCATGGGTCAAAAGCCCATACCCCCAGTGAATATCCCAATCCCCACTAAAATAGACTAAACTGGGTGGTGCACCTACCCGTACCATTGGTTTTGACCCACAGCCACATGAGCTAAGGAGTCCCAACTTCCACTGCATCTCTTTGTCTGTGTTTCTGCCCCGTGCTGCGCATGAGGGTGCCTCTCGTTCGCCACTCCAAGCTGTTTTGCCTGGTTGATCGCTGAAGAAGCAGCTTGGAGGTTGCCAGCTGGAGCGTGAACAGAACCAACTTGTTTTGGCACAAGCACAAAGAAAGGCTATTTTAGGCACCGGAAGAGGAGACTTGACTCCGTCCATAAAGGAGTCATCGTTTCAGCTGACGGTTGGTTGGAGCTGGTGATACGGCTGACAAGCCAAAATTCTGCTTGCATGGAACATTGGCCCTTGTGGTCTCGCCAGACATTTCCCCTCGAGGTGCTTTGGAGGAACCATTCTGGAGAAGCGGAGAAGCGATGTGTTTATACTTGATTTCACATTAGCTGTGTGTATTTTGGATTTGCTCATTTTAGATTGTTGGCCAAGCAAGTGAGTGAGCAACTAGTAATTCCAAGCAGAAACACCCCCCTTTGGTTAGATTTAATATTTTGGACTCGCATTCTCGGGGTCTTGGTTGTTTTTCTCCGGAGAGGCCCTCGCTCGGTGTTTTTTTTTGGGAACCGCATTTTTTTTTGAGTTCACACCAGCCGTGTTTGTTTTGTAATTTCTCATCTTGAATTCTCATTTTAGTGCTTTTTTCACAGACGCATCGAGCAAGCAAGTGAGTGAGCGACTGCTGATTGCAAAGCAAAAGACACCACGGCCCCGTTGACATCATGCCTGAAGCGTCCCGTCTTTTGTTTTTTTGTTAGAAATCCCGCCTGGGTGTCCCGGCGTGTTTGTTCTTTTGAAATCTCAGCTGGGGGTCCCAGTGGTTTCTTTGAATCAGTCCTGACTCACTAGGCAACCTTCGATTCACAGCACTTACAAACTGATCTCTTGGATGAGGCAGGGGAGGAATGCACCTTCAGCATTTCACATTCAATGAGGTTTGCTAAAGTGGGGTCGATTCTTGGGTGAGTCTGTAGCTACATGTAGTTTCCAGCGGAATGTCCGGCTTTTCCTCCCGTAGGATTATGCAAATACTCGTTTGAACCAATAGTCGCACCACATATCATTGTTGTGGCCTCTAGTCTATACTCATGCTTTTTTCTATACCCATGTTGTTTTTTCCACGGGTGCTTGTTTGGGCAGATGCCCATGTTGCGCGAGCGCCAGGTGGGCAGCTGTCGATAATACTGTTCCTCGGCAAAGCAAGGGGCTGGAGGTGCCTGGAAAAGTTGTCTCAGCTGTTGAGTTGTGTAACGAGTGGAGAGAGAGAGAGAGAGAGAGAGAGAGAGAGAGAGAGAGAGAGAGAGAGAGAGAGAGAGAGTTGGTGCGTGTGGGCGGGCGGGCGTTTGTACACATGGATGTAGGCGTTCATATGTGCATGCGTGCGTGTGTACACATGTTGTGTACTTGCAGAGTTCAGTACGATCCTGCGCATCCCAGTCATATTTTTCTTGATGAAACCGTGAAGCAAGCAGCGGCAATTTCAACACTCATGTGCGCACCAACCCAGGGCACACTTCATTCAGGTTGGCGTTTAAGTCCATTCGAAGAGATTTTTTTCCCCCTCTGCCTACCCCCTCTCCCCCCCCCTTCTCCCCCTCTTCTCCCCCTCTTCTCCCCCTCTTCTCCCCCCCTTCTCCCCCCCTTCTCCCCCCCTTCCCTCCCCCCCCCCTTCCCTCCCCCCCCCTTCCCTCCCCCCCCCCTTCCCACCTTCCCTCCCCCTTCCTTCCCTCCCCCCCTTCCCCCTTCCCTCCCCCCCCCTTCCCCTTCCCTCCCCCCCCTTCCCCCTTCCCTCCCTCCCCTCCCCCCTTCCCCTCCCCCCTTCGCCCCCTTCTCCCCCCCTTCTCCCCCCCCCTTCTCCACCCCCCCCTTCCCCCCCCCTTCTCCCCCCTTCTCACCCCCCTTCTCCCCCCCCTTCTCTCCCCCCCTTCTCTCCCCCCCTTCTCTCCCCCCTTCTCTCCCCCCTTCTCTCCCCCTTCTCTCTCTCCCCCTCTCCCTCTCCCCTCTCTCCCCCCTCTCCCCCCCTCTCCCCCTCTCCCCCTCTCCCCTCTCCCCCTCTCCCCCTCTCCCCTTCTTCCCTCTGCCCTCTCCCGCTCCCGCTCCCTCGCTCCCTCGCTCCCTCTCTTCCTCTCTCCCCTGGATCCATGCCATTCGTCTTGAGGTGAGCGAATTGATGGCGGAAGCTTTCAAGATGGCGCCTCGACTGTGGATGCTGGGGCGGGATGCTGGCTTATCCATTTGCTAGGTTCGGTTTGGCATAGGTTCAACAGTTCCAGCTTGGCATTCACTTGGATTGGCCTGGCTTGAGACTCGTGTGAGTTGATCTGGCCGAGTTAGGTATTGGTGGATGTTGGGTACGAGCTGCAGCTGTGGTTTTAGCATCCATTGCAATTGTTTGCTTTCGGGAACAAGGTTGCCTCGTTCACAAAGCTAAACTGTCAGCTGCGACCCGACATCGGCGAGCTTGGGTGGAGAACCAGAGGCTCCATGCATGCATATGGGGAATGCATTTGGTAAGCGAGCGGATTCGTATATCAGCCGGAGCATTGTCAACCACAAGTCCCTGACACAGGATCCCAAAGCACAGGCCTTCCCGCCTTCCCGAGCCGACCATAGGTGATGGTCCTACCACAGCGGATGACCCAGCGAGCCCTGGACGCACTGCAAGTCATGCCACATGTACCGCCTGTACTGTTTGTGCTTGTCGTGTGTTGATTTGTTTTGCTCCTTGCTCCTATTTCATGACAACCGCCCGTTTGAGTTCCTGGGACCCTCGGCTGCGTGGAACTTTTTGGGACCATTCTGCGGCCAAGGAGCAGGCAGCAATGCGAATTGCAGCTTCAGTTCCTTTGTTTTGGAATGTTTTGGACCAGGATACTGTTGGAACCTTCTGAAGGCTATTTGGCTAAAGGGAAGGGATCGCGACACGTCAGAGGTTGCAGCACCTGGGCTGAGCGAAGTGAGGCTTTGCCAATACAAAGATCGACGACATGCCGGACTTTCGGTGCCCGCCGCCCATTGGCGTGCTGCGCTTGCAGGCATCGATTGCTTCGAAGTGGCTTGCATCTCTGAAACCCGCAGATGAATCATTCGGAGTTGATTCAAAGAGACCACGTAAATGAGATGTGGGCAAGCTCGAGCCTTGCTGCGCGAGTCTGGAAGTGGGGCTTCGCAGAAAGACTGCATGCAAAGGCTCTAAGCTAGCTTCGGAACGGAGAACAGACACAGGTAAACACGAAGCATTTTTTCTAGAGTGCAAGCATCATTGAGATTGGGCATGCTCCTGAAGCCATTTCGGCTCTCGCATTTTTGCCCCCCGCCCAAACGCCGGATAGACACGACAGCGGAGATGGCTCGCCGTGGCAGCGCTCTCCTGGTCGCAGCGGCGCTTGGCGCTCTCTTTGCCAGCAGGGCCTTTGTGTCGGCTCCCTCCAGCGCATCCGCACCCGAGGTGGACGCCCGCGTGCTGGGGGCGACCTTTGCCGGGCTCGCGCCCTTGGCACTTGAGCAGCCCGCGGGCGCCTACGACAGCGTGGTGGCCATGCTGCAGAGCTGGTTGGTGGGTGGCATCTCGCTGGTGCTCATCTACGGGGCTGCCTTCGTTGCTGCTCTTGCCAACCCCCTGACGAAGAGGCGCATGGAGGTGAAGGCGGAGGTTGATTCCATGAAGTAGACTCCCGGTGGTCTTTGGACTTTTTCTGGCTGCCTGCATGTTGTCAACACATGTGCAGGGCAGCTATGGTCTGTTTCGGCCAGCCCACAAGGTTCATAGCCAGGGCCGATTCGCGCTTGAGAAGGCAACGAACGCGTGGGAAAAGGGTCCGCACGGGAGCAAATCGGTCGACCCGCGAGGGGTGGGTCGAATGGGTCCACCGGGTCAAGGCATGCGGCCAGGTGCAGGCAGCACGCGGCCTGCCGGCAGCGGACTTCTACGGCCGCAGCGACCCGTGCCCAGTGGCCTTCTCGGGGCGCGCGGGCGGAGATGGTGGCTTTCGGGAAGCTTATGCGGATCTTGGGGCGATTCCTTCCGAACTGCGCTTCCTGCCTCCTTTTTGCTTCTTGGCTTTCTTTGTCGCGCTGTTTTCAACATGTGTCCAGAGTGACTTGCAGAACAAGGCTTCAATGCAGAGTGCCAAGCATCAGGGCTCAGGGCCAGTGATTGCACTTACAAGCTTCACACTTGGCGATGGACCTCTGTTGCTGTGCAGCTTAATCATCCCGGTGTGTATGGTTGGAATGCAAGTCTTATATTGCATTCAAATTGTACCGTTCCTGAAATGGAACGTCTCTGTTGCCATGATTCATGCATCAACCACTCTCGACCAATAAACTGCTAGTTTGGCGTCCTTCGGCGCTTCAGCCGTAGAGTGGCTTCCCGTGCTTTTTCATCGTGTTTCAGATCATGTGCCCCTGCTTCTTGCAGGAGCACGCGACACGAACAGAACGGCCTTTCAACGATTGTCAGGGTGGTCATAGGAACTGGGACGCCTCATGAAAGTCCTGCTGTGGGGAGACCACTGACCCATCCCTAGGACACATACATGGCCATGGGTCAAAATCCCGTACCCCCAGTGAACATCCCAACCCCCACTAAAATATATTAAAACAGACTAAAATCGGTGGTGCACCTACCCCAAAATGGTACCATTGGTTTTGACAACCACAGCCACATCGTTACCCAATTTCCGGGTTTTGTTTCCAGGTACATCGCCGTGAAGTTGGGGAACACCGCCGCGCGCACCAGCGTGCGGCCAAAGACGCTGGACCCCGACTGGACAGGCGAGGAGGCCATGGAGTTTGTGGTCTACCACGACGCTTTGGCTGGGCAAATTTCTCCTGAACAACTGGCAACAGCTCCTGCAGTAGCTTGCCAACTTACACCTGAGCCTCCTCACTCCTTGTTTGGCCTTTCAACAGGACATGGCAGCAAACGCCCCTTGATTTGCATTTGAAGGGCCCTACACACATGCCATCTTTGGTGAGAACTGGTCTAGCTCGCCCTTTGTTGATTTCAAACAGGAGGCCTGTATGCATTCGATAGCTAGCGCTTGAGCGCGCCTCGTAAGGAGCGCCAAGATGTGTGCCTGGAAGTCTATCACGACAATATCTTTACACAGGAGAGACCCTGTCCGGGGCCGCTGGTCGGTGACCGATTTGGGTCGAGGTTGCGGTGGCCGATTGATGCCTTGATTTAGAGCTTACAAGGTGCTGCCCGACAAATGGCTTGAGGACAAGACACGGGCCAGCCAAAACGTGGCAGAAGCAAGACGGCAAACGTTGCACAGCAAAGCAAAGATTCCGAATCCAGCAGCACCTCATCCAGAGCTCAAGCGCAAGCAGCGAATGGAAAGCAACTCTGGATCCGAGGGATGCCAATGAAGCAGGTTTGTCAGACGCTCGCACGCATGAGTGTACATCATGTCCGTGCTGTTGCTCTGATTTTCATCATTTGTTTGAAGCGATTGAGTCTGCTCCATGTCAAGGCAGGCACACCGCGACAGGACAAGCGGCTCGCCTGCCTGGGCTACTACACTGTGGCGGATTTGGTGCACCGCTGCGAGAAGCCTCGATGGCTAGACCTGAAAGACAGAGGCGAGGGGAGAAGTGGGAATCAGGGCCGAACCTGGGGCGATTGGTTATGGAGGATTTAGTTTGCTTGATTGGTTGGCCAGTGGGGTTGCTTGGGTTGTTTTGGTTGTATTTGCTGCTCGGGTAGTTCTTGTATTTTGGTTGCTTGGCTCACTTTGCTTGCGTTGCTTTGGTTTCTTCGTTTGTTTTTTGGTTCTTTTGGTTGCTTCGGCGGCTACTGGTGAGCCCAGAGAAGTGAAAATGACGGCCCAAGACCCGCATCCGCCCTGCAGAGGACAGTATGCGGCCACATGGCGGTTGGGTCACAATTTCCAGTCCATCCGCCAACCGAGGGACATGGGCTCTAAATCTCTCCATGTCCAGAGGAAACAAAATTAGTTTTGTCCCCTCTTGCCCTGGCGGGCACCAGGCGCCATCCAGCTGCGCGCAAACTTTGTGGATCTCTGCCCCTGCGTTTCCTGGACGCCGGGCAGTCGCGCGTGCCAGAAGCGGCAAGAGAGACTCCGAGCCCCGAACATGAGGCGCATGTTGAAACAAACATGCTGTTTTGCCACATGTCCAAGCCCAGTTATGCCGAATTTCCTGACTGGCCAGCCATCCGAACCTATGCACTTGCTCTGCTTTCTACCGGTGTTGAAATACAAAGCTATTCTGAACTTAGCCTAATGATCCACATCTTCTGGCAGAATTGGCAAGGTAAGTCAGAAGCCTGCTGATGTCACACACACACACACCTATCTGTTGTCGAGGAATGCTGTTTCAAGGCAACCCAAGCCACCAATTTTCCAAGTTGATGCTGCGCACGTTCTTCAAGCTTCTTGGAAAAGTTGATGGAGTCTCTGGGAGTAGGTAGAGTCCTCCCTTGGATTACCATGGTTCAAGCGGATTTGCACAGACCCGAGCGCTTCACGTGCGCGCACCGCATCAGATCCGAGGTATGTCCTCGTCTTGAAGATCTTCCACCTTCGGGGCGTGCCTCCGGCTGAAGCTCTCGGCACACTCTTGCGCCTGAGGCGGGCGTGAACTGGGGGGCCCTGGCGACAAAGCAGGGCTCGCTCTCTGTTTCGGCTTTGTCCTTTGTGTAGATCTATTGATTCTATTCTGTATGTAGTGTTTCATCAACAGCTACTGCATGACCTGCAGCGCGCGCTCGCACACAGACACACTCTCACAAGTCGGGAATGCTAGCCTCACGAATGCAAGCAAGGCAGGCAGCATTTTGGTTTGTGAAGGCCTGATGAACTTGTATATTCAAAATAAATGCCAGTGCCTCGTGTGGCCAGAACAGCTTTGATTTGTTCTATTTGCAACAGCGAAAGGATGCCTGCAGTTTTCACCTCTAGCAAGCGGGAGCATGTTGTCTCTTCCTGAGATACAGAACATATCCTCCTCCAGCTCCACATTTCTACTGGGTGTAAACCACGCAGATCCCGAAGACTTGGACCCCTACAAAGCCTTCGGCAGGATGGGGGAGGTGGAGATCCTCTCCAGGCCCTGCAAGGCTTTGGACCCCGGCAATGTCGGCGGCTTCGGGAAGAGGACGGCCGCCTCTTTGGGTGCTCCACTTTGGACATTTGGTATCTTTTAAATGAGGAATGCTAGGAATCTCCATCTTGGCATACGCCATTGGCAGTGATTGTCTGGGCACTGCTGGTTCCATCTCAGAAGAGTCCCTTGTCACAGAGCGCAAAGTGCAACGCACCAATCCACGTTTCTGGCACTGGCCTTGCTTGGCCTTGAGAGCCTGTGAGGATCTCAGCGCAGATTTTGCAGCTGCGGCAGAGAGGCGTTGGCAGCGATGTGATAGCGGAGGTCTTCGGCCTGACCCAGGCGAAGTTCCGAAGGGTGTAGAAAGCCGCAAAACCCAAGGGCTCGCCGGGGGCCTGGGGGGGCCTGGGGGGGCCTGGGGGGGCCTGGGGTGAGTGTCCGTCTCATTGGCTTTCACTTGAGCCTAAGGGGAGATGAGCTGCTCGGGGTGTTTGCGATCCTTCTCTTTCCGGGCCGCAGCCTCCAAGGTTCAGAAACCAAACGCAAAAAAAAGCCTCTAAGATTCAGGAACTACCCAGGCCCGGGGTGGGGTGGGGGGGATATTAAGCTTCAGGCCCGCAACTGCATCCAAGTCAGTCCGCTTGAGTTTCCAAACATTTGTGAGCTTCCGAACAAAAGCCCGTTGTTGAACCAACCGGGTTGTTGTCCAGGGTTCCGGGCTTACCTTGTGGGTGGTGAAAAGGATTCCCTACCTCCAGGCTCGCGAGTCAAAGTTGCCATGGCACAGATTTCAACCAGCCCCTTGCCAGAGATTCGCGTAGGAGACGGTGGAGGAGGTGCATCGCGTTCAGGTGGGAAAGGGTTCCTGGGGCGGGAGGCTGGCCTAAAGTCGACGAAGCCACAAGAGTGGGATGGAGATGTGGTATGTGTTTTTGAGCTTTGCCTTTGGCGCGAGGGCCCTATGCCAAAGCTTTCGGGTGCAAACCTGAATAGATGGGGAAAAAGGACTTGATTTGAACCGGGTACTGGTGTAGGTGAAGCGAAATTGAGCTTTTGGCATTGGATTGCTAAAGCTGCCAAGAATTCCAAATCTGCGGACTCTGATTTGGAGAATGGCTCTGATATCTTTCGCTCAACTGGCCCTTAGGACAGTGCTTTTCTGAGGTTCCAGAAGCCCCTTTCGGGTAATGGGGAACGAGTCTCTGGCGGCGGCATGAGTCTTCTGAGCTCGTCCATTCGGGCAAGATGGGCTCCGGTTGCTTCCAAGTCCAATGAGCGGCTCTACTTTGGAGAGGCTCCTGTTGGGATGTTTGCTGTTGCCCTTCTAACAGAAAAATTGCCATCAATATGCTTAAGCTTGCTCGGCCAATATGCCGGCCTTTCGACTAGGCCAACACGCGCAGCTGGTTCGGCTGGGATGAGGCTGGCAAGAAAGGGTTAAGCCTACGGGATGAGGTGTGGCAAGATTTTTGAGGGGACCGTGTGCTCTCCATTTTTGCTGCATCGACAGCCTTTCGTTCTTCTGGCTTGGTTCTGTGAAACTGCAGATGACCAGCTAGCAGCTAGCCCTTTGCCAACTTATTGTTGGCTGTTTGCTACTTCCCTGGCTCCCTTCCGTCAATTGAATGCTATAGCTCGCGTATCTTCTCAGCGGAATGAGCGGTGGTCCTGGCCAGCGGAATCAATTAGTCACACTCGCCAGTTCTAGAATGCAACAGAACAACAAATGCCTTTCTCCAACATGGAAGAAAGACAATGTATTTTTGGAGAGTGCAGTTCTTTCAACATAGCTGCCTTTGCACATGCAAGACACTAAGCACTCAGTCAAGGTGACAGCAGCGATTGGCGAGGATCAACATCGCCAAGCCCAGCAATGCGTTCGAACACTTGTTGGTCATGTGACACTACTTGCGTGATCTCAACAGAATCTGAGCCTGTACCCTTCCGCCCAATAACGCGGAACCAACGCGGTCCCGGAAGATGGTTTTCTTCCAACATCACTCTTTGGCGACCTAGTGAGTTCCATCTTAGTAAAGGGGTCCATGAGTTCAGGTGCAAGCCACTGGCTCGGCCTGAGCCGAGGCCCACCACGAGCTCTTGCCGAAGGAGGACCTGCAGGTGGTGCTCGAGGCGACCAGAAGGTTTGACTGCATGCGCCGGATGTGTTGACAAAGGTAAGTGGTCTTCCGCAAGCCGCAAAAAGCGGAATGGGGAAATGGCTGAGCCATTGAGCCAGCATGGAGGCTCGAATGATTGGGGATGAGACAACATTAATTTGGAAGAAGGTGTTGTGAAAGAGACCGAACGAAGAGAGGGATGGAGGTGGATGGAGAATGGGAAAGAGACAAGTCAGCCCATTCTCTTCACGCATCCACCTTGATCATGCCTTCTCTCACCCTCAACATCAGATAGGTGGGTGAGATGTAGGAAGGCATGGGAAGAAGAGAGTGTGAGGATGGGTGTCAAGAGATGGGGAATGGGGTCATGTCTTTTCTCTCCATTCCCTTCATCTTCACCCATCCCCCATTTCCTTTCTCCTTGCCTTTTCCCTTGGATTCGCCGGGTTTGGAACCTGCTTTGTTAAAAATTGGGCGAAGCCAAACTGGGGAAATAAAGCACGTGCAGCACATCCCACAACAAGGAATGTTTGAAGCTACCGGTTGACAGACATACCTCCTGTGACGACCGCTGCAAACGTGCCAAAAGTTTCTTTTGGGCTGTTACGGTAATCTCCGACGATATCCGCTGAACAGGCTTTGAATTGTGCAGAACAGTTGTACCTACGCTTGCTATCCCAAAGTCGCTGCTCTCATCCTGGGAGGTGCGTACCTCGGGCCGGTGGCCGGGCTGGCAGCCGCTGGCAGAGGAGAAGCTGCAGACCTTGCTGCTGCGGTGCAGGCTGCGGGGGGTTGGACAGTTTGAGTCGGAAGCAGTTGCTTCATTTTTGTATTGCGCGTATTCCTGTTCCCCCCTACACAACGGAGCCTCTGGCTCGCCAAAGCTTGGGCCGCTTGGGCGATTGGCTGGAAGGCCAGGCGGACAAGCCTGGTTTTCTGCTTTGTTGTTCAGTTTTAGTTTGGCCTTGTCTGGTTCAGACCCGTTTTTTCTGTGGGCGTTGGTGCCGAGGGGGCCAAGTTGATATTATGTTGCTCAGGAGAAAGTGGACACTGTGAGTATTTTCGGGAAAGTTTCGGAAAACGACAGAGGGCAACAGACAGAGGCCAGAGACCTGAGGTCTATCCAGCTTTGCGGAAGTCTTTACAATCTACGTGGCAGTGAGTGTGTGCACTGTATGTGCGTGAGATGTGTGTTGCAGCGCATGTGTGTGTGTGTGTGTGTTGTCCAGTCAAGTTTTACACCCGTTTTGGATGAGCAGGCGATGGTGATGGCTTGATGGAGAAAGTGTAGCATTGAGGCAAGCAAGCAGTGTGTCTCAACCAATGAATCTAGAATTAGCAGGCGCAGGTTGTTGTTGACCCCCCCCCCCTGAGCCTTGTAAGCAGTAGCAGTGTCTCCAAACCAAGCTATACTAGGAAGCGTCAGGCGATGGTATGAGCTTGCATATCTAGATATTAGGAGAACCAATCAGCTTAAGAGCTTGGGTTTCGATGACTGTGCGCCGCTCGAATCTTGTAATCAGCTGTGTATCCAGGGCTGGCAATTTTGAAAGAGTGGCAGCGGCAACTGCTTGCCGACTTGCAAGTTGCAAGTGCTTCAATTGTTAGCCGTGCTCATGGTCCTTGTGAGCAGTCTTCTGTCCAAATATAGCAGTATTGTGTCCAACCAAGCAAATTGATCGAACAAGTTGTGATAAGGCTTTTCGACGTCTGTAGTTTTTGTGAAAACAGCTACCGCTAGACCAAGCAACTCAGAATGTATGGACAGTGAACAGCCCATCTGGATCAAGCATGGCTAAACTAACAAGCAAGTGTGGTTTCTGCTGATGCTCGTGCATCCTGCGCGCAACAGCCTTTCCAAAGCAACCAATCACGAACGTTCTTTCGGAAGCAGAAGTGTTCCCAAACTGAGCCGTGCTGCTTGGGTTTGTACGAGCAACACTCATCCAAGCGGAGCAACTTTGCGCAAGAAGGCAATGATCGAGTTCTTGGTTGGGCGTTGGAGGCCCCTCTCTTGAGTTTTCTCAACACGTGTCTTCACAACGCTTGCGCCACTATCATTGCGCTCATATCTGCAGGAACATATTTCAAGCTTCTTCTGGCATACACAAGCAGAGTCCGTTTTGGGTTTTGAAGTTCCAGCTGATATTCCTTGGCCTTTTTCGGCCAGGATTTACGCATCAGCAGACATTATTCGCGGTGTAACAAGATCTATAGACATACACTCACTCACTCTTTGCCGTCGCAGGGAATACCTGTGGTGATAAACGTGGAACAAAAATGACCTAAAACCAACTTTGCAACTAGAGATATTTTTGGGATGCTGCGCCGAACTGCGCTGGCGGAGAAAGGGTAGTTTGTAGCTATGCAAGGCGTGCGTTGTTGCGCCGGACCGAGGTGGACAGAGGGGTTGTGACGCTCCAAGCCGTAGGATCACCTGGTGCCCGCAACCCTGACTCAAAGCTAATCTGCAAGCAAGGCGACTTTGGACCTCAGGTCATGGTTTTGCAGAGTAAGACCCAGCCTCTTTCAGGCAGCAAGGCGCTGAGGATTCGGTACCAACATACTCTGGATGGCGAAGTTTTGCTTCCTGAATTGTTCTAGGGGCTGCTCGTCAGCCGCAACCGCTGAATGGGCAAGATAGAACGGCACTCGGCCTGGGGAAGACATCAGCCCGTTACTCGCTGCCTCGTGTTCGCAGGTCGGCGCCGGAGGGCCGAGTGCAGCTTCCGCCGCTTGGTTTGAGGAGGAACGTCGGTCGTGCGGTGGGCGGGGCGGGTGGCTTGGTGACTGGCTGGCTGGCTTGGCTGGCTTGGCTGGTTGGTTGGCCTCTGGTGCCGCTTCCGCCTGAAAGGCCAGCTTGGTGTTGTGGCATTAGCTCACAAGTGCTATCTGTGAGGTCTGAGGCTTCTCAAATGATGGCCTGCAGACTATATGAAGGCACAACAGCATGAGGCTTCGTTCAGCCTTCAGGTTTGATCACGGCGGCGGCAAAGCGTTGGTTGGTCTGTGCGGGGGCTCAGTCCATTCCGATCCAGCGGGTGCAAGGGAAGCAGTGGCCACGGGTGGCGTTTTCACAGGAAGAACGACGGGCATGTTCATCCAGGGCTTTGCTTGACCAAGCATGTGTCAGGTCTCTGTCAGACTTCTTCTTGGCCCCCATTTTCCTCACCTTTCAATTTTGTCAGGCGCTAACAGGCTTGAGTTTGAAAGGCCTTATGGTCCGAGCCTCTTTTGGAAATCTAACATTCAGGATGTTGCAGTCTTGCGTCGGCTTCAATGCTGATGCAACTCTGAAGGCCATGGGGCGACGGGGCTGTTGACGTCGAAACGGTTCAACCTTCTTTGTTAGCGCACGATAGCCCATGACAACAATTCACAAGCATTCTCCTTGGTGTTGTTGCTGATTTTGATCAAACAAATTGCATCCGGCAGGGATTCGAAGAAGAAAAAAACGGATTGCAATGGGCACGCGGCTGAGATGGGCTAGTATCCAAGCAAAACTGGACAATTTCACCGGCAACAACAAGCGCTGTGTCGCCAACTTCAATTCCTACCTCTCGGTCAACATCCACCACTGCATGGACATTACAAGCTCTGCATGAGCAAAAACCAAATTGGGAGCACGGCAGATTGCGCCAAGCAGCTCTGCAGGCATTCCAGTAGTTAGAAGGACAGCAGGGTTGTGACATGTGGACACGTGAGCGATATGCATGCAGCTTATTCATACACAAGCACAATCACACACACACACAGAGGGTGCATATGCTCAGACAAGGCCTTAACAGCCAGGGAAAACCGACAGTGATCAAGGGCGGCCACAGAAGACGATTATGAGATGAAGCGATTCGCCATCCAAATGCAATGTTCAAAGGTTGTACATGGATCTGCTCTTCTCTTCGTGTTAGTTGACCCCCCCTTGCATGGTAAAGTGAGGCACACTACTGCTGCAAAGCACGGGAGTCGGGTGTTTCGAGCCTGGGTCGGCCGCCGTTTGAGCGAGGACGTTGGAGCTCCTGCACGGCTAGGTCCATTAGGCGGGACTTGGCGTGCCACGCCGACCTGGAGTCTTTCGGCTCGACTTTCGGTTTCACTTTTGCCGGTTGGGAGAAGGCTGGACGTGGTTCTTGCTACGCAATCAAGGACATGCTTTTGCTTGGGTGGTTCGACTCCTGGGTTCAGCACAAGGCTCTTCTGTGGCTTTATCCCCTCCCTGCAAAAAGTTGCCCGATCTTGGCACGGTGGAATAAACTGGCTACCCATTTGTTGGCCTTGGTATTGAAATCGGGGTGTTGAAGCTTGGCTGGGCTTCCAAGAAATGGGGGAGGGTGATAGGGTGATTGAACCCTGACTTGAAACCTGGAATGACCTCCCGGCTGCCCACTGCCAGCCACTTGCAATGCTGGCTGCGTGCCAGGCCGTGATGGCCGTGAACCCGCGAACTGGATCCGACTGAAGCGAGGCGGTTTGCATCCGGAGGTTCGAATCATCCTGAAATTGCGCGATCGATTCTGCCAGCAAATGATATTCACGAGATATGATTTCTTTTTCCGCAGCCGGTCATTCTTGCTGGCGTTATTTGGCCCAAATGCAGAGAGGCGTGGTTGGCAATTTGGAGTTCCGGCACGCCAAAAAACGAGAGTTTCTGTCAATACCCAACAGCCTTCCATTTGCGCAACAGTTTCACCTGGAGCTTCGGTGAATGTACAAAGATGGAGAGCTGCCAAAGCAGCTCTCGACAGGCCGGCTCTGGTGCATGGACAGAGGTTCCGAAGGAAAACAATTCGCGCGCGGTCCGCCCCATGTGTGAAGAATCCTTCAAGGCGAGCCGCCTCGTTTGGAGAGGACCAGCTGTGCACCCTTTCTTTGGCTCAAGATTTGCTGCAACGATTCAGCACCTGGCTTGCGTAAGGCGCGTTCCCACCTTTGGGCATCAACATTCGAGTCATGATGCTTTTCCGGCTGCTGATGGTGATGCTGCTGACGGTGGCAGCGAAGGACTTTTTGGCGAAGAAGGACGGGTGATGGGTATTTACAATGCCAGACTGTAAACTGAAAAGATCTCGCACATCCAAATTGATAGCACTTGTAGACACAAGGGATTGTATGCGTTTCTCTCTCTCTCTCTCTGTGTCTGTGTGCGTGTTTGCGTCGGCATGCTTCACAGTTGGCGAAAATCCATATTCGGCCACTTGAAGTGGCTTACTTTGTGGCTGAGCAGCCGAGTGGCTGCCGCACTTAGGCACTTGTGCTGGCTGCAAGTATCCCGACTTTTGTCGCACAGCATGTCATGAACACACTGGAATACTTGCGACAGTTTAACGTTATTCGCGTCGTTCTGTGCTCGATATATCTATACTCTCCGCCTCTCCCCATTCTTTGCAGTGTCCGACATGTCGTTGCTCAAGCTCAATGTTGCGAGTGAAGAAGGTCAAGGTGTATGGCATTTATCTTGCCTTCCCTCCCAGTAAGTCACCTCAGTAGGCATTTCACAAACGCCACGGTCAAGTTCCAGGAAATCCGTGTTGCCTGCTTGAATTGTTGACACATCAACCCACTGTCTGTCTTGTTATCTCTTTACCAGCACCCACTGACCTTACAGATCAGCTGCTCAATGGCTCATACCACGTGGGCTCATAGAAAATAGCAAATGGCTGTTCGGTTGTAAGGTAGGGTAATACAGATGGTTGAGACCAATGCAGGCCGAGGAGTGTGATTTGCCAGCGGTTCCTCGTTGTGAGACACACGCTGACACGAGGCAATGAGCGTCTGGCTGTTTCTCTCGCTTGAGCGCAGGATAATGCAACAGAGTCTGCAGACGCTGCTGCAGGGGCCACGGATCTCAGCATCACCGAGGGGAACCTGACGCTGCGGACCCGGGTTTGTGCCCTTGGCAGCGGTTGGTTCATGTTTAGAGTGCGACAGAAGCGCAGTCCACGGTGCCCAGACAGAAACTATTGAAAGGGTGATCTTCCAAGAGTCTTGTCTTACACGTGATGTTGATGGAAGGAAGGGCATCCAATTCATGTCTCCTCATTTGGGAATGGTCGCGTGAAGCTGGTTCAGACCACTACACAGTGGTGTACACCCCACAAACTCGAAGCTGAAAGTCCAACGAATCTGAAAGCAAGGCATCACAAGCAGTTTGTAAGGTCATGCACCTTGGGCGAGTGAAGTCAGATGTGATGCATCCTGTTACGACGTCATTTTTCCTAGAGTTCCTGGGAGTTTTTACGTTCGCTTTCGTTGTGGCATTTCTTCAACAGATATCCGCTGAGCACACCAATTATTTGTAACTGACACAGCAGCTGAACACCTTCCACGTACGTGGCATCCCCGCCTTTCCTTCAGAGAGAGAGAGAGAGAGAGGCACAGAGAGAGAGAGAGAGAGAAAGACTTGGTTGCGCAATGTGTTTTCATTGGCTTCCAGCCCGTTGTTGGATGCAGCACTTGTTGGTCGCATATTATAATATGTGCCATGGTCACCATTTTGTTATGGGAACCACCCGGGCCTGGCAGATATGAGCGACGGGTTCACGGCACAGGCGCTGGCCTGAACGCGCCGTGCTGGGTCAACGCGCAGTGCTGCTCCGCGCGGTGCAGCCGCGTCACGCGCCACTGCCGGCCCGTGCGGTGAGCCAGGCAGATTCTTGTCAGAGAACGAGAGAACGCGAGAAAGAGACCGGACAAGAATGAGAGCGGAAGCAGTGCAGTACAGCCTTGCGTTGCTTGATTACGCAAAGAGATGCCCACTTCTTGTTTGTGCCAAACAATCCTTCCGCGAGGTGAACAAGCAGTTGGCAACGACAATGATCGCCATTTGTCCGCCTTTGCATCCAGGTGGGCCAACCGCGCAGAGGGACCCCGGGACAGGCCAGCGTCGCGAACTGCCCACTAGCTTTGAGGGGGCCTGGGCATCTCGTTGCTGGCATTTCTGGCTTCGGCACCTGCGGCTTGGTGGAAATCAAGGCGCAAGGGAAAGTCTCCAGCAAAATTTGCCTCCATTGAGGGCTATAGAGCTAGCTGCGCCACAGTTGCGATGAGGGAGAATCATTTCACATCCCTTGGTTCCACAAGCCGCAAGCCTGCTTCAGCCAGGTGCTGTAAATCAATTCGCAAGGAGCGTGTTTTAACACGCGGTTCCACGCAGAGAGTGGTTTTCTCAGCTCATCACTGAGCTGAGTATTTTCGACGCTCCGGTGTGGGTTTGGGATTCAGCAAGTCACTTGCTGATGGTTCGCGTGCAAAAGCTGCACATGAATAGGTCGGTGTTAGACCGACATCAGTTTGGGTTAGGCATTTTAAGAACCCTGTTTAGATTCTCTGACCTTGGGCACAAAATTCGCCCTGAAGGCGCCGGAGGTCTTTCTCGGTACACATGGAGCCCAATGTGTCGATGGGCAGAAAATTTCATCTCGAATAGAACCGCCTTTCTCGCATCTCGCCTTAGCTGGATTTGTAGCGAGCCATTGCGGGCCTTAGGCGGTTGGTTTTCTGCATTGCGGCGCTTGACTCTCCCAGATTCACAGGAGGGGCCCGGCTTTGATTGCTTGGGAGCACAGGCTGAGCTCCTGCCGTCGGCTTGCGACAACAGCAGCCGCGTACATGGGATGAGACATGGCTGCGAGCAGTGAATTCAGGGCGAGCATGCTGGGATTGTAAAGGTGGCCCGGGCTCGCCGCATTTTTTAAGCGGGACGGACGTAGGTCGAAGCCACCTAGGAAGAGGACCGCTCAAGTCGAAGCCACCTAGGAGAAACAACGCCGCCGCGGTTGAGTCTTGAGGTGTCGTGTTGGGGGTCTTGGCTGCTTGTGTTGAAATGTGTAGCGCAATGATTGCCTTTTGAAGGGAATTCGGAATGAAGACCAAGGATTCAGAAAGCTCATCACGAGCAAACAATGGGGATGTTTTGCAAGTGGGCCGTTCTGTCCACTGTGAGCGGAATCCCCCAACCTCGGAGCTTTGACCTGTTCGAGGAGTTTGCGCCTTGATTTGGAGGTGCAAACTCGTAGGTGGAGGTTCTCACATTTGTTCTCATCCTTTTTGACCACTCCTGAGCACACGACAGAAGTTAGGCAGGCCTTGGGAGGTGGAGTGAATGCGGTGTGGCGAAATCGGATGACACGACTGCCAGAAAGCTGTGGGTGTTCGTCTGCGCAAACTTTCAGATGTGGTGGTGGTGGTGGTGGTGGTGGTGGTGGTGGTGGTGGTGGTGGTGGTGATAAACTCCGTTGGTAGTTAAGTTTCAGAGTGCTGCAGGTGCCCTATTCATGGAGTTCGCAATGCCTGAAGGTTGGTCAAACTTGCGGACTTTTGATTCCCGTTCCGATCTTCTCACACTTAGCAACTTTGGGCAAACGCAAGATTCCTCGCTCCAGCTGAACAAGCTTATTGGCTGCCCTCCATCTGCAGGATGTTGGTCGTTGGGTTCCGCTGTTTGAGCGTTGCATTTCAAGGGCCCTACATGTCTGGGCGAACTTTGAGGCAGCCGTCGACTTTCTCCATAGGGGTGTCTCGGGTGGCCAACGTTGAACGGGTCTCGCCTCTGGCTCAAAGTTGGCGTCGTGCCTGCAGATCCCACGGATCCCACGGATCCCCACCCACACCTCGTTTGGTGCCGGCCGGGCAGAGGCGCTGGGGGGGAGGGGGAGGGAATTAGGGAGGATTGGGGAGAGGACATGAGGAAGACTTGCGTGGGGCGCACTAAATGTTGTGGAGTCTCAACAAACAACAGGACTTTGGGTTTGGCTCAGATGAGGGCGACGCAGCTAGAAAAGTGGTGAGCCAGCGCTGGCAGTTGGGTGTACACTGTTACCTGCAGGATTTGCGAAGAAGGTATGAAGGGGGACAGAGTCTTCTGAAAGGGGTTCCGAGAACTTGTGCAACTCTGAGCTTTGGGCTGACATTGTTCGTCAGATTTCTCGCCGCCATGTCGCCGAACTGCCAGGGACCCAGTAGAGAGGATGCGATGCTGCGAGGTGTAAGCGTCAGAGCTATGAAGCTGAACCGTGTCGCAAAAGCGACCTGTGCTCTTGTGATTCAAATGAAAGATTGTATCAACAAGGAGACGGCCCTTTTGGTCTCCGTGTGGCATTTTATCATGCTGGGCTTTCGTGCTTTTGAAGGGTCCTTGCATGTGGCCACACAGAGATGACTCCTCAGGTGCTTGATTGAGGCTTTGGAGGATCGCTTGCGCTTTGTATCGCTTCTGTATCGTCGGAGAGCGGTTCACGAATGGGGAGCAAAGACATATTAGTTTCAGCACATGTTGGCTGTCAGACGGTAGGAATCAATGCTAGGCGAATACTAAACCAAAACGTCAGCAAAACTGACTGAGATGGACTGAAGCACGAAATGGCCAAGTTCTAAGCGACATCCTTTCCTACAGCTACCCAATCACATTGCCAACAGAAGGAAGCCCTGGGAAGCATACGACTTCTTCAAGGGCACGAAAGAGAGAAAATTGCCACTTCGAGTAGCAACACAGTACTAAGCCAATACTGAACAACACTAAACCGGGAGGACCGAAAAGGACCAGCGAGAACAGACACGGACAGAAAACCACTGGGGAGTCCCAGTTTTGACCTCACTTGCTTTTTGGGTGGCTTTGCTTTCTTCATCCCCCCAAATTTGTTTGGGGGTGATTTGATGGGTCCTTTTTTAAATCACTATCCGACAGACTCAAGAGCAAGGCCCTGCAAGGAGATGTCCTTTTCGGTTTCAAATGGTCTTGACGGCTCACCAGAAGTCTTGATCCAGGGATTTTGCGGGGGATGGCTCGCAGCTGGGAAAAGAAGGGAGTCTCATTTCGCATGGCCAGCTTCGCAGCCGTTGCCGCGGCGCTGAGGCTCATGTAGCTTTAGAGAGAATAAACCGTATCTCTCTGTTTCACCCCCCACTTCATGACATCATTCGCCCAATCATCAAAAAAACAGGAAAAACAACAAAGCAACACCAAACAACAAAACTACGGTGCAACCTACTCAAGCAAATCAAGCACGACCGCATGGTACGAGCTTCCACTGCTTGGAATGCCGCGCTCGGCTGTTTGTGCCTGAGCATTCTTTGTTTGCCATGCAGTGGCGATACTTGGTGTGATTTGGGAGGGAGGAGGTGTTGGCGGGAAGCAACGGCGATTGCAGGCAAGCGAAGCCGGGCAGGTGACCCCTTGCTTGATGAAGCTTCTTTTTGTCGCCAGCTCAGCACACCAGTTTTTACCGTGGAGTCTTTTTTGGTTGCGTTGAAATCTCTGGACTCAGTTCTTGCTGTCATGTATTGTACAATCCAATCCACAATACTCTGTTCAGTCAATTTTCCACGCTGCACATCTTGTCAATCATGCGCAACAGTTGCCTTTCCAGTCCCCGCCAAAGCTCAATTGCCCCCACTTGAACTCACGGGTTGACCCTGGAGGGGGCCAGGCTCGCTTCGGGAGGAGCGACCATAAGTTGATCGGATTTTGCCGGCTTGCGCAGGGCGAAGCACGTAGTCTTACAGCTTCATAAGCGATTTGAAAGGAATTTCCCTTAGCCCACCAAGCCCTATGATCTAGCGGAATCTGTCGCTTGTGCTTGTGCTGTCATCTTTCGGAAGAACTAGTGGATAGAGAAGCGCACGCATTTACCACAATGGGAGAGGGGTGCCGCCAAAGGCGTGGGTTGCGTGTTTGTTGGGTACCTGTTGTTAGGGTTGGTAATCAAAAGAGGAAACGCACGCACACATCCTTGGGGGACCCTGTTTTTCAACACACACCCGTATTGAGACCATTGATACTGTCGCAATCTCTGTCCGTCACCGAAGCCGCGCTCCGCCCGAGGATTGCTTTTGCTGCTGTGCTCTGCAGGCCCGAGCGGAGGCACCGAAACCTTCTATTATCTCAGGGAACTTGCCACTTTGGCGGCTGCGCTTTTCGCAGACAATTGGCAGTTTAGGACAACACAACTCGTGGAGCAAACACGAGGATGATTATCAGCAAGCGGCTTGCGTGTTTCTTGGGCAAAGCAGCCAAAGTTTCTGCTGGGCCGTTTGGTTGCCAGCTTCGTGTTGTGAGACTTCCTAGCTCAATCTTTTCTTGTCCACAGCCGGCAAGTCAAAATTGGCAACCAACCTGGTGTGCAAATTTGAGGGCTCGATGTGCATGATGAGTTGCTTGGACCCGACTGAGACTTGCAGTCTCTAGTTCACGCTTCAGCATGTGGCCCGGCTTTGGGAGAAAAACGGCCAAAGACGACGGTCAAGTGGTCCGCTGTTCGGCTCGGAAGTGAAGGCCCAAAGCCTTTGCAGTGCAGGAGCAAGGTTTCAGCAGCCTATCATGTGTCAACTGATTGTTCACTCTGTGGCTTTCCTGTCAAATGCTCCAGGCAAGTATTATTCGGAGGAGAAGCTTGCAGGGGCTATCTCCTTGCTTCTCCAGCGATAGATGCTTCTCAAGCTTGCGCCTGGTGAATCTGCGGCAAATGTGCATTCAATGCCCAAAGCAACTATAGAGTGGTCCAACAGTGAACTGGAACCCTGATGACACACGACACATGGCAAACGACATGTTTTTGGCTGAATCAACTAATCAAAGCTTCTGGTCAGGGTGGGAAAAGCCAACCCCGTCTTGGGTTTGTTTGGGACCTCGAGGCAAGTCACCCCAGTGCCAGGTGCCTTCAACACCTGCCTCTCGGCTGGAGGGTTTGCACCACGTCCATGGTGTCTGAGAAGGACGGATGCGGCGGACCAGCTTGAAAGCCTGAGATTTGGGTGACAACAGGCCCCCTTTGTCAGAGGCACCGCAAGCCAGGCTCCGCAGGCCAAGTTTGTGGCAGTTGACATAGCATTTGTTGGCTTGGAGTCGAGGGTGGCTGTTTTGATGGTAGCCACAATATGAGCCATAAGCTCCCAACTGCCAAGGGCTGATTGGATAAGTTTGGCCTGTGAGCCATCGCGTACGAAACTAAGGTGATGACGTCTCTGAGCTGAAGGTGTCATTACTTCAGAGCTCCGTACATGTGAGGCCGAGTACTGCGCCAGTGGGCGAGCGGAAGGGTCACCGTGACTACTGCCATGTCACCATGTTTGTGTGCCGCCATCCACCATTTGCTCCTACATCCCCCTGTCTTGTTGTAAAAGGAGCGGCTGGTAAGGAGGTTGGCCGGTTGCTTGGTTGGCACAGTTGTTGTCGTGCTGATGGTCGTGCTGATGGTCGTGCTCGTTGTGTTCTTCGGGGTCCTTTTTGTTTGTTGTGTTTGTTTTCGTTTTCACTGGTTTTATTGGTCTTGTTGTGCTTGTAGTTCTCACTGGTTGTCCCGGGCGCTGGGATTTGTGGTTTGTCATTGTGGTGGTCGTGGTGGTGGTGGTCATCCTAATTCTCCGTTACCCGTTGTTGCCACGGTAGGCCAATACCCCGCCGTTGGAGGCTGATAGGTCAGGAATGATGCATCGTCGGCAGAGCCACACAATTCATCAAGTTATCGAATCACCACATGTCCAGGCACTGCCTGGGCTCGTTCTGTATCTAATAAACACAACCCTCCTGATTGAGGTAAGGTTCAACTAGGGTTCCACCAGCGAGGGCGGAACACTAAGCAAAACCGTAAGTCAATGGTTTGAGCACACTTTCACTGTACACCAGGGTTCCACCAGGGTTCCACGAAGTTCTGCAAGGGCTGCGGGGTGGCGGTCCTGAAGTAAGGTTCCGCGAGGGTTCCACCACGGTTTTTACCAGGGTTCCACCAGAGTTCCACCCCGGGTTCCACCAACCAGGGGCTGCGGGGTGGTCCGGGCGGGATTGAGGAAAGGTTCCACGACAGTTCAACTAGGGTTTTCAGGGTTCCACGAGGTTTTGCTCATGGGCGGAACGCGAAGCAAAACCGAAAATCAATGGTTGTCAGCACACTTTCACTGTATAGACTTGCTGACGGGGTCAGACGTGGCCCGGTGGGCTTTGGGTTCCAAGAACGGCTCCACGAGGGCTGCGGGCACAGGGGTTCCAAAAGGGTTCCACAAGATGAGGGTTCCACAAGATTTCCACAGAGCAGTCCTGAGGTAAGGTTCCACAAGCGTTTCACACTGGGCTCCACGAGGGTTCCACGAGCAGGGTTTGGAGATTCCCAGGTCTTGGTCAGGCCCCGATTGGGCCGCCCGATGGCTGCATGTGCCTTAACAGCTAAAGCGACATCCTAAGCAAGACCGGTTGTGCGTTATGATTTATGATTGGTGGCTTGGATTGCGCTGTGACTGGTGGCTTGGATTCTTGGATTTGTGGTTTGCTGCCCGATGGCGCCGCCAGGCCCCGATCGGGGCCCGTCGGCTGCACCTTTGTGCAGTTAAGGCGGCGTCCCAAGCAAAAGCGGCAGCGCGCCATGATTGGTGGCTTGGATTTGTGGCTTGTCTGAAGCTCTTCACTGTCAAGTCTTTCGCTAGTCTCGAACCTCAAGAAAAGAAGCATTTAACCGCAGTCTTTCTTTCAACGGGGTGTCCAGAGAATAGCTTCGGAAGCGCATGAAAAGCAGCTTGCTGGACACCCATTTCAGGACATGTTTCCATGGCCCTTTACTGTGCTTTTCCCCAACAGCTGACAGCGATGGGGTCTCTGCCCAGATAGGCTCCGAGGTGGTCTGGAGGGTTCCGCGAGAATTCTGCGAGAGTTCTGCAAAAGTGCGGGGCGGGTTCCGCGAGGGTTCTGCAAGGTTCATGGGGCGGTTCCAAGGAGGGTTCCAGGAGGGTTCCGCGAGGGTTCTGGAGGGTGTGGCGCTGTTGGGGATATCGCCTGAGCTTATTTTTACGATTGTTCGCTTTTTGGTGCACGTGCCGCGCAAGCAAACTTTCAAGCGCTCGGTCCGCATCCTGTTTCCAGAGCGACAGTTAAGTTGGCTTGCGCGCGCCTGCAATCGTTCAGGAGCCGTGAGCAGCACCAAAGCTCACACACCAGGACGCGCTTCGCTGATTGCCTTCGGAACCAAGTTCAAGTCTGGGATTCATGTGCATGACAAATTGCTGGTTGCATTCCTGCCTGCTCGCTGCCGAGCAAGACTCCAACCGCCTGCCGTCATTTGGGGGTTCGCTCTTGTCGAGGAGCAGCGGTGTTCATCGCGCTGCGCGGGTAGGCTGCCCGTGTCGGCCCGGAAGGTTTCGAGATGGGCGTGTCGGTCGGTGTATCCATCAAAGCAAAAGCTTGCGTTCCAATGATTTAGACCATGTGAAAGAGAGCGTGTAATTTGGCTTTGGCAAAGTGCTGTCAAATGGTTGGTTTGCCGGTTTTGGGGAAGAACGATGTGAAACTGAGACATAGGTTAGCGATTTGACACTGGCGCTCTCTCCGTTTCCCTCCAGCACTTGTGCCCACCAACTCCCATGGTAGGGAGTCGGCTTTGCACGCACATGCGCCCGGATAGCATTTTTCTGAATCTTGAACCCCCGCAAACCGGCTGGCTTTCCCATCAAACGCACGACGGAGGTGTGGCGACCGCTGGAGCACTGAAGTCTTTTGCAGCTTCAGGGCAAAGCACTGGTAGCACTTTTCACGGGAGTTTTGTAAGTACTAGCTGATTACCCTTTCCACTTCACTCAACGGATCCGACCCCTCTCCCCTTGATTTGTCTTCAGAGGCTCTCGTAGCTTTTGACTTGGTGTGATTGCGCGGTGGGGGAAGTGTTGCCGAAACACGACCCTTTCCAATATCACGGGTTCCTTGAAGTGCAAGAAGTCCCTTTGAACCAATGGCAGGTTCGTTACTCAGTTGCTATCAAAACCGTGGAATTTGCTTATCATTTGAAAGGTGTTGCCCGCAAGTGGACAACTTAAGCATCCTGTTTTCAAGGAGCAAGCCACAGGGACGCCTTTGTGCTGGGTTGCCAACCCCATCCGACAAGGCGAAAAACGAGGAGGTGATGTGCAAGCTGAGGACACCCACACAAACACAAACATCATCATCGGTGGCATCCGCGATTAGGCTGAAACAAGGCTAGACATGTTCCTTTTTTTTCAAGACCAGGCCTGTGTCTTGAGGGCCGTTTGCGACCCTCCAAAATGATGCCTGCTCTGCTCCATGCTCTTAAGAAATGCCTGGGTTTCCCCCCCTTTGAAGCTAAGAAGTGGAACCCGCGCCTGTGGCCGTGTTTCTTATGGCCAGACCGCTGGCCGCTGGCCCTCTCTGCAGCGCTGCTGCTTTGTGCCGGCTGCTACCGATCGCTCAGCAGCCGAGGCGCCCAGAGCCCAGACCGGACCTCGTCACATTCGTATGGCCATGGGTCAAAAGCCAAATCGTACCCGTGAACATCCCAATCCCCGCTAAAATCGACGTAAAATGGGTGGTGCACCTACCCCAAAATGGTACCATTGGTTTTGACCCACATTCATATCTTCAATGCGTGTGGTAGCCCCGCCTCAACCATGTGTTCGGTGAGTGCTAACACGTGAGGAGTTGCCTTTTTCTAGCTTTGAGGCTGCTCATCCTTGTTTTATGGACTGTGGATATGACACGCGCTCTGAGTATGCTAGTCAGGGTCAATGCTCAAAGTATGTGTGCCCGCTCGTGGCATGTTTGCAGGAAGGGGCATAAGCTATCAATATCTCCTGTGCTGAATCTCACAAAGGGAGAGCATGGTTGAGGTAACTGGTCAGTTGCTTGTGACCTGTTTTGAACAGCATGACCTTTTCAGTGAACACACCTGCTTGCAGTCAACAGCCTCTCAACAGCATAATTTTGCGGGCTCTTTCATCAGCGCTTGCATATCAAGACTGCGCGCAGTTCTTGAAATGTACTGCGGAATTCCGGGAGGACTGGGCTTGGTTGCAGTTGGGTGAGGATGGATAGGCTCCATCCTGCTTGCTCTCGTGAGATTCTTCTTGCCAAGCTGCAACCGAAGAGCATTCCAAACCCTTCGAACGCTTGTAAACCATAGCCGCGACTTCCTTGTAGTTGGTTGTAGCGAAGGCATGCTGACAAGGATCCCAAATGAGAAGGTGGCTTAGTACCACGTCTTTGAAGCCTCGTGCCGCAATGCACGAGGATCACCTTGCGGGTATCCTTGTTTGATCATTTCTGGTCAGAGATCATGCTCCGGTGCCCTTGCAGCCTCCATCGCGGAGATGCCGAAGATCCTGATCTTCGTCTTCTGGATGTGCCTCAGCTGCTGGAGGTGCAAAACCCTCTTGGCTAGCCACACGTTGTGGTGTCGTAAGGCTTTTAACAATCGTCAAACCGGGGGGGGGGGGGCGGGTGAGAGCTTCAGTTCCTTGACCTTGGATGGACTGAGGTCTTGGTACCAGTACTTTTCGGGCGACCCCTTCGATGCCTTTGCGCCGCCCTCAGTGCGCATGTGGAGAGCCAGCGGAACGCAGCATTAGGGTCCCTTCTATTGGGTACGAACAAATCACATTGTCATTTTTCTTTGACAATCTCGTTGTAAAGCAGGTGGTTTTTGGATGTATTGTTTCAAGAACCCTGTCGATGCAGATGTGGAACTGACATGGATGTTTCTCGCAAGGAACCCCCTTCGTTGCAACAGCCAAATAGCACACCCACAAGAGCAACTCGCAAACACGCCCAGCTTTCAAACTTAACACTTACCGATGGCTGTGGCTGCTTGGTCTTAGATGCCAACCCCTGCACATAGGCCATGAATTTCACAGACTTGATCGAATGACACCATACCTATGTCACCGGTAGCACGAGCATATCGAGCCGTTCTGCTTCTGATTTGATGCATTCTTGCTTTGGGCTTTTGTGTCAGTTCGACACGGCACATTAATCCCAGCCGTTCTAGGCTTACGACTCAAGTCATGCTAGTCTCGACCTGCGGTACTGGTATTGGCTGTGGGTCAAAGCCAATGGTACCATTTTGGGGTAGGTGCACCACCCATTTTACGTCTATTTTAGTGGGGATTGGGATGTTCACGGGTACGATTTGGCTTTTGACCCATGGCCGTATCACTTTCACAGCTCTGAAGATGGGCACCTCAGTTCCCCGTTCAGGTGGAGAGCATGGCGCAGTGCCCGTGGCCAGCACCGGTGGGCGGCCGCTGCCCGGCAGGATCCAGCGGCATGGCCGAAAATGGAGGGGGGAGGGGTGCAAAGAGGGCGAGGGCGGCACAAGACAGCCTCAAACCGCGCGAGATCCCCTTTTTGCCGCGTTTCTTTTCATTGAGGCACCTTCATGCGGCGGTAATATTCAGAGCATGTGGGATCCTTTGAATCTTTTTCAGTCTTCGCGACTGACATCGGCCCTGACTTCTGGCAGAGGGACATGGCCCGCTCACCCTTGTTTCATGCGAATCTCCCCACATGCAGTTTCACAAGTTCTCTGAATGAGTGTTGGCGGAGCTTGCCCCCTTCCTGCCAAGCACTAGCCCAGAATCCCATCAGGCATGTTTGCACTATATTTGCTGTTTCCTCCCGCAGAGTTTGGCAAAGGTCTGAACTTTTCGACGAGGACGGTTGAAGCAAAGGTGGTGGGAACATGTTTGTTCGACACCACACATTTCCTGCACAACAGACTGTAAGGTTTGACATTTCTGGCGGCTAACTCATTACAGAATACGGGGTTCACAAGCAGTGCTAGACTGCAAGTCAGGACGGCTTGCGGGAGGGAGCGGAGTTCGCCTTGCGCTCGTGTTCGAACACGTGTGATCGTTGAACAAAGATCAGATAGCAGGGAAACAACCAAAGGAGGGCACAACCTAGGGAAGGTTCTTAGAAGCTTCTTGGAGGTGGGGGCGGTGATTTGCCGTGGCCTTGCCTGCTTTTTGCTCCGCCCAGGGCTCCAGGGCAGCTTCTGTGTGCCAGAGCCCAGCGACAGCCCAGAGTGGTCGCTCTCTGCTTGGATGCCCAGTGCGGGTGGCACGTCGGAGTTCTTATCGCCAAGCGCTCTCTTGGTCGACACGACTGATTTGGGGGAAGCTTTCAGCGCGGAGGAAAGCTGTTGTTCCCTGTTTCTTCGTTGTGCATGGGAAAGCAGAGGCGAGCATGAACGTACTGCTAAGTGCCTAGCTTTTGCGCAGCCCATTTGTTTGCACAGTTTTCCGGTTTGTGCCCTGCATTTCATGTCCAGTGCCAAAGGCACATCGATGACTGACGGAGCGGCGACGAACAACTTGGAAGCTAGATCAGGTGGCCGCAAAGCCCTTTGCAGACCTATATTGTGCGAGCTCATAGTTAGGTTTTCAAGGACTTCGCGCAACAGCTACAGTCATTGTCGCAGCTTTTTGCATGAGCAGAAAGCCCCTTTGCCCACAAACAGAAGGTGGCGGAGGGATACTTGGTGGAACAACTGTTTTGGCTGGGTGTATAGGTGGGTGGCTGGGTAGGGTGTGGCGCGTTGGGTGGGCGGGAGGGTGGGTGTGCTGACCACAACCCTCAAGCGACCTCCTTGCCACCGCAGACCAAGCCCCAAACCCAGCATAAAGCAGCCCTCGATCCACCCCAAACTCGCTCAAATGAGTGGCCAGACCATCCTGCACCACGCCTCAGCCAACTCTCAAACAAACCCCCAACGACCCCAACCGAGCCCGAAGTCAAAACGATATCCCTCCTTCCTTGTCCTTCGGTTTGGTTGGTCAGGCACGCTGTGCAGACAAGAGCCTGGTCTTGAGTAAGGCGGCGCGCCCTGGGCTCAGTCAGATCAGTTGCCTGGCTTTTCTCGCTCCTTCGAGCGACCCTTGGTTCATGAGAAGCGAACTTAGCTATCATATGGAACACATCAGCTCTATCCACATCCGTCTCCCCCTCCTCTCTCGCTCTCTCGCTCTCTCGCTCTCTCGCTCTCTCCCTCTCTCCCTCTCTCCCTCCCTCCCTCCCTCCCTCCCTCCCTCCCTCCCTCCCTCCCTCCCTCCCTCCCCCTCCCTCCCTCCCTCCCTCCCTCCCTCCCTCCCTCCCTCCCTCCCTCCCTCCCTCCCTCCCTCCCTCCCTCCCTCCCTCCCTCCCTCCCTCCCTCCCTCCCTCCTTTCTCTTTTCCTCCGACTTTTGACAAACCATTGAACCGTCCAGCTGCCAGCATGTCACGCCCATTTGTATCCAAGGCCTCAATGGCATCAATGCTTCCAGTGCCAGCGCTGTCACTTTGCTCACTGTTCTCTTGGCGGGCGCCTACATGGACAGGCGCTCGGGCAAGTGGGCGAAATGAGGGCGGGAAACCAACCGATGCTTGTGATAAGGTCGGTGGCACCGCATGACCGTTAAACACAAGGCCACAAGGCCATCTTGAACTCAACGGGAGTTTACCAGCTTAAGATTGATCATTGCAACTGGAGCAACATTCAGAACAACCGTGGTGTGGCATTGCCAGCCCGTGAGATATATTCAGGGCATTTCCGAGCCACTCCGCTGATCATGAATCCTTATTTTGCCCCTCTGTGGATGTTGCTGACCAGTGACGCTACGCCTACTCTTGCAAGCATGCACCTGCAGCCAGGCCTGTGTCTTGCTTGCTGCAACTTCTTTGGAGGCTTGAAGCACAGAGTCCGTTAATGCTTAGTTACCGAATGGTTTACCTACTTTGAGCTGATGCTCTAGTTTCTACTCTGCTTTAAGCATTGGCGCATGCTTGTGGCGAAGTTGCTCCTCCCCTGAAAGCCCTGCAAGAAGCCAAACGCGCCGCGTCAACCATCCTGGCGTCACTAAGGGATCAGAGTAATCGTCGAACGGCTCGCGTATCGGGGGGCTCTTGCAAGGATTGGCCGCAAGCCCGTGATCCTTTTCTTTCTCCTGTCCAGAGACTCGGCCTTGGACTAGCTGCACTTCGGGGTTGGAGGTGTGGGGTATGAGGGGTATGCGCACTCCCGGGCAGAACACGTTTGCATGGAACGCCTGGCTCACCCACAAACCTTCCAGAGCATATCATATGTGGAAGAGCTGGCAGCAACCGCTGATGCCGATGGCATCTCGCTTATGGTGACCTGTCCCCCCAGTGGCAATGTGCGCAGCTCACATCCAAGGCATCTTGGTGAAGATACTTTTGTCCTTCTCCTGCTTTCTCAGCTGGTCGCCCTTCGTGATGGTGATCATCGTGTCCTGGCAAAACTCTTGTGAGTGGCGTTTGAGGTTGAGGCTCATTGCAAGACCTGAACTCAGCATCATACACGTGCCTCCTTTCATACCAGGGTGGTACGGGTGCAAGAGGCTGAGACGGGGAATGTGAGTGATAGTCGCGAGGTGACTAATGGTCACTATTGTTGTTTGTGTTGCAAGAGGTTGGCACTGTTGGTTTGTCTGCAACACTTTTGCTTGTCTAGCAGCCACTGAGCTATTTGTGTTGCCATTTGCATGTGTGACCTCCCTGGCCCGTCTTGGAGACTGGGTTCCTGCCTAATGTTAACCCCGGATTAATAAACCCCTGGTTGATTAATAGGGGGGTGTCCCCTTTTAGTGGGGATTCATCACTTTTGGAGGGAACACCCCCCTAATAGTGGGACGGGTTTATTGATCCGGGGTCAACATTACCTGGGCTCTTCAGTCACACTCCGAGGCTCAGAATGTGTTGGAGGTCATGAGCGCTTCTCCGGTTTACCCAGCGCTCAACTGCGCGGGCCTTGGGTCTAGACTTCCACGCTTGGTGGAAGTTTGAAGGGAAGGAGCAGTGGCAGAACCCTGAGGGGAATCACGTAGGGGCCCTGAGCATGGTTTATTCGGGCCTTGGTCTCCCAGGCGGTTTCGCTCGTTGGACTGGCGGGGGAATCGCTGGGGGAGTGCGAGGCATGATTTCGGACCTCACGCGCGGAGATGAGAAGGAGCGAGGCCAGTTCTGAATCCGAGATCGTTGACAGCAGTTAGTTTCACCCGAGTTGATGTGACCCTTGGACAGCACCGGAGCAATGCCCGGATTGCATTCGAAATCCAGACGGCTTGAGTGATGTATCGCGCTCCAAAGCTGAATGCAAATGGAGCTAGGGGTCATCCTCCACATCTATCTCTCCACTTACATGTGCTACGTCGATACATTTATTTGACCATGGGTCAAAAGCCAAGTCGTACCCCCAGTGAACATCCCAATCCCGACTAAAATAGGTTCCAACATGGGGGGTGTTTTCACCTACCCCGAAAATGGAATCCCAAAACGGTTTTGACCACCACAGGCATTTGCCCCGCGCGGATTCTTCGTGGCATGTCCCGTGGCTTGCCTCAAGAACTTGTGGCCTTCCCGCCAGGCGACTGCTTCTCGGCCTTGGAGGTCACCAAGAACTCGGCGAGCTCGGGGCCCGGTGCGGGCTGCGCTCTTGGGGTTGATACCCGAAAGGGAAGTAGATGGCAGAAGTCTCTTTATGTGGCTAGGTACAGGACAAAAATGAGGGACCTGTGCCATCTTTCAGCCAACTGTATCCATTTTGTGCTCCGCTGAAAAACAGTTACCCCCATGAACAATTTCACAAGTATTCCGGGCGAGCGCTTTTTCGTTTTTTAAATCAAAGGAGGCCTGACATTAACATAACCCAAGTAGTTTGACGTATTCATCCGCATCAGCGTCGGCAACCAATTTCGGCATTCTTAAGTAGACGCGGGCAAGCAAAAGCGTTGGCCACCTTTTCGGTGTTGCCGTGGACGTCACCATAGGGGGAGGTCTCCTGGTTCCAATTCCAAGTGCAGCTGAGGGTTTCCAAATGTTTATGCATGCCACATGGAAGTATTAAGCATGACACCCTCTTGCTTACACACACCGCCCTTGACATGAGGACGCATGCCTTTTCCATGCATTGGACGCATCACCGGATCAGGGTAGCTGCTTGCGCACTGGCCTCAAAAAGGCGGAGTGTGTTCATTGCATACATTTATGTACGTATGCAGCATGCACACATTTGAATGAATCATGTACGTGCACACACACACACACACTCACACGCAAACACGCACTTATGCGACCTTATACAGGCGTTTACATTGGCAATCCCGATGTAACATCTATGAAACGGATACCCTTCTGACATCAAGACTATTTAGCCTACTTGGCCAGCCTCTCGGGCACTCGTGTGCGTTTATGTTCGCGTGTTGTGTGCCAAAGTTCTGACATCCGAAAAGCGACTGTTGGCCAAATGATTGCAGCGCAGCTTCCGTTTTTCTGAGCCTAGTTGTTGCCCCTAGCTTTCCACACACATGCATAGCATCCCTCGGCATTTTTTGCTTACCCAGTGGGCTGCAAAATCGGTCAGCATCCTTTTGTTTGGCAGGGACATGCTAAGCACTGTGTGAGTACGGTTCTGGCAAACCAGGATCAGGATCGACAAAGTGTCCACAGAGGGACAAACGTGGATTGATAAAGCCCAGGGTCAAGTTGATATTACAGCTGATATGCGGCTGCAAAGCAATCCAAGGCCTGCTCGCGCTCATCAGCGGCTACCCCGTTCTGCGGGCCCACCAGACCAGCTACTTGCTGCTGCTTGGCCAGGGTTGTTGGCTGGGTCACCCGGCCAATTCCCAATGTTAGTTAGGAGGCATCTGGTTCCGGGGAACTTGCAGCTTCGGTTGCATATTTTCATGATGACTCACCAGCTATGTTGGGCATTCATCTTGCCACACGCTGTGTCCACTGAGGAAGTCCGTAGCTGTGCTTGCATTGCTGACAGTGGGCGGCTGGCGCTGTGTAGGTTTTTGTTCGTAGATGGAAGATGATTGTTGTGAGATAGCGGCTTGTGATCGGTACGATTGGCGATGGGTCAATCTTGTAGAAGCAAGAAGCACGCTCCTTCGCTATGAAAGGTCATGATCAATGTATTACTAGCGGTATGTTGCGAGCATCCAGCGGTGCTATATTTGCTCCGCCGCCACTTTCCCCGCCCATTTCCGTGGGAAGAGTGGGGCCAGGAATGCTGTTGAGATATGAGTATATTCTCTGGTCTTTTTTCAGCAAGGCAGAGCAGTTCGTGTCTCAGGATTTTAGGCTCATTGATTGCTCCCAGAGGTTTTGCCAGTTGACATGGGCTCTTTTGCTTCGAGGTTCTGGGCATCTTTGGCTGCTCGGTCGCAGTCAGCCGAGTTCCTCTTGGGTGAAGTTTCCTTTGGCTGCTTGGAGCAGCAAGCACACGGCGAGGATATGTTTACGAAGAGGCTTCCAAGCATCATTCTGGTGCTTTCCAAATTGCGGGCTATGGTAAATTTCTCGGTTCCAACCTAGACGTTCGGTTTTTTCAAACAACAAACTCACTGCTGCGTTGTGTTATGACACCACAGGCAGTGCGAGCAAGGGAATCCCCGATCTTAGACAATCATGTGATGCCACTGAAGTATTCGCATTGCCACGTGCCTCCCTAGGCACTTGGCATTGGCAATTTCATGACAAGGAGAATTGGATGGTACCTTACGAATGTGCCTCCTTCGACTTTCTTTGAAGCGACGAGCTTTTGGATTGATGAAATTCAGACTAAATGCAAACTACGAATTTGTGCGACCATGTACTCGTGCATCTGAAGTTATATCCGATGAAACATAATGAAACCCTTGGGTAAACGCACACAATATTTGTTTCGATTGTGCATCTGCTCCCAGACTTTTTGGGCACAATCAATGTCCTCGAAGAGGAGTGTCTCGGTCAGAAATGCAGGAGGTCGGACTACACTTGAGGGGCCAAATGGACCATAGCCTTGGCAGAACAGATAACCCCCTGCATCCCTGCTTTTGCTGAGGCTGCCTGTATTTTCACCTGGCTATCCAACAGTACATCATGCAGGTAATTCGCAATCCCCCGCCCGACTGAGCACCTCGCTCACTTTGCCTCAGTGCTGCTCAGCATTTAGGGAGCTTGGTGCATTGAGATTCTGATTTTTAGGGAGGATGCCTTGCGCCGGCTGAGCCGTGCACCGGAGGCACTCGTGAGCATCGCCGCCTGCGCCTTCTTTTGGCGGGTTCTGCCCGAGACGAGGAAGAGCGAACAAGAGGCGCCCGCCTCGGTGTGGAGATCCTTGTGCGAAGGACGAGTCGGGTGGATGCTTTTCTCAGACTGACTTTTAGAATGCGTTTGGATGGCTCGGGGTGGATTGCGTGCGGTTTTGGATGTGCGTTTAGAACAGTGGCCACACTATGGACCCACATGTCAATCGGCTGCGAACTACTGGGTTGAGAAGAAGTGATTTTGTTTTTCAGCTTACTTGGCTGCGGACACGATCGGGTGCTGAGCATCTGCTTTTTGCTTGGTGTTAGATTTGGTTTGATTTGAAGACCCCAAGGTCTTTTGCCTTTGCAGTTGGCCCTTTTGGTTGGTTTCATTCCTTTTTTGCTGCTCCCTTGTGGCACCAGTCCCCTCTCGCTTCCCTTTCTGTCCACCCTTGGCGCGACTGGCTCATCAGGTTTCTCTCGACCCGTGGAATCAGGAACACGTTTTCATTGCGATCAATCAGAGGTCCTGCAGCCACGAAACCCGAACAAAGGTGCTGGTAGCGGGCAGCACTTTCCAGTTGCCATACTCCAAGTTGTGCCTATGCATGGGACATGCTGACGCTCTGACGTCTTTTGGCGAGGAGTTGCTTAGCAGCTGCAAGTGCGGACCCTTGAATGGAGGTGAATGCTCAGACGTCGGCCCAGATTGATAGGGAACATGGTCTTACGCCGGAGAACAAGACCTTGGACGTAGTTTCGGAGCCCTTTGGAAAGCCGCCGGTGGAGGGCAAAATCAAAGCAGGGCTTCTCTATTGCCCGGTTCGTGAAAACCGCTGTCATTGGTAGCAACCGAAAGCCCGCATTGTGCCAGGACTGAATTGCTGCTTGGCTGACGCGTTCCTGGGGCAGTATCTGGTGCTTTGGGCCATTATCAGCCTGGCAGTGAACAGTGCCTGGCCTCTTGGCGCATTGGCGGCGGTGCTGTGTTCAGCAAACTGGGCTGCGCGTCGTTCGGCGCGTCCAGTTGGAGACCCTCCCAGTCGCAAATCTGTCGCAGAAGGTATAGAACAAGGGGGTTTCCAATTGCCTGCTCCTGGACTGCTCATTTGCCATGCCTCGTTTTCCTGAGAAAGATCCCACTGGCCGCGGCGCAGCTCCAACAGAATTTAGTTGTGCGCACGGAGACTTCGAATTTTTGAAGCAGTCCAGCTACCTGCCTTCCCGGATGGCTTGATGCAACAACACACGAGCACCTTTGAAACACTACCGCCGCCGCCAGCGAGGTCCTGGCTTGCTAGGGCTTGTGGTGGGAAGCAAGGATCCGTCAGGCCTCCCTGAAAGGTCAAGCAAGCTCTTTGCAATGCAGGTGTTTGCTCCAAAACCAAAGGCGGATGGTGAAATCATTGTGAACACGCACACGCCGCCTGCACCGAGGGGCCTGTCAACTATGTACCTTCAGTCATACATCGGTGCCTTTGCTGCAAATTGAGGGTGACTTGAAGACTAGAAGGGAGGCCGGATCCTTGAAGAGGATTGCTTGGGCATGTTGCAAAAGCCTTTCCACAAGTCAGCCGGTCTCAACTGTCGCACCTGAGTCGTTCTGCAATGCGAGCCACGCAAATCCAAGCTGACGCAGTGAGAGCGACAGCAACTGGGGGCAAATGAGTCTCATGATCAAACACCAGGGTGCCTCAGGGCGTATCTATCATATTCAGAGGTCGATCAATGCGGTTAGATGCAGTTGCGCCTTCAAAAGCTTGACAGGTCATCCACAGCAATCCCGAAAACATCCAAGAGCCGTTTGGATTGCCCTTCAATTTGGAGATGAATCAGCGCCACTGGGTCAGGCATGGAGCAGGCAAACGCCTCTCTCTGCCGCGCTCTGTGGTTTCTGGCACTGCTGGCTGGGTCAGCGCTGAGCGCGCCCTTGATGCGCCAAGGCGCGGAGGGAAGAGTTGAAAAGTAACCCAGGTGCCATGGGGAGCCTTTGTGTGATCTTGAATCTTGAATCTTAGGTCCAAAAGCGCTTTAAAGCGCTTTAAAGCTTTTCTGGCCAGCTACGGTCACAGTCAAATGTGCAAATGCGGGCACAGTTGAATGCTCACCTGTGGGGTGCCTGAAAAGGAGGTGGCAATCATCCAAAAGTCTGGGTCTTTGTTGTCTTCGTCTCTTTCTTCATCTGACCAGCCAGCCAGCCGCCCTAGGCGTCCATCAGACACATGGCGCGGCGCTGCTGTGTATGGCAGCTTTCTGGGGCCTCTGCGCCCTCGGTGGCGTGCCCCGGCTTTGCGGTGTGTCTAGGGCGGCGGTTTGCGTTTTTCAAGGCAACAAACATCTGCGCAATGCTCAGCTGGCATTTTTGGATTGGGAAGGAATGGTCTACACCACGTTTTTCGGGTGTGCTCCAACATTTTTGGGGAGAACTCCCAGCAGATGGGGCGTGCTACATGCCTCCCCCAAGGTCCACAAGCACCTGGCAGCACCGCTCTTCTGGGTATTCGGCGTGGGCGGTTTTGGCAGCTCGGCTGGGTGAAAGATCAGCCCGCCTGGCGGAAACTATTTCCTTGCCGTTTTGAACTTTTTGCGTTCTGATGTTCAACCTGAACATCCACTGGCAGGTTCAGGTGGGTTTCGTTTACGCGGAGGGGTCGATCACTTCCTGTTAAGTAAACGCTTCTTCGTCAAGCTGGCAGATTATGATGCCTCAATCATGCTCCTTTGAGCGGGTTCCTTTGCACAACAAGCTGGGTGATATGATTTCGACACGGGGCCTGATTGGTTTCGCAGTATTCCGTTCCATCCGCTCTTCAACTCTCTCCTCTCCTTGGGGCTCGGGAGAGGCTCTGACAGACTGGGATTTGGAAGAGTTCAGACCAGACATCACCTCCCAAACTGGCAAGAAACTGAGGAGCCAAGGCAGCCTTGCCTTTTGTGGGTCTTTTTTGCGGCACATTTTTTCCAGAATGACGAGTCGGCTTGCAGCTTGACGTGTGGTGCGCGCGTCAACGAGTCACCGAGTCACCGAGCCGGCAGGGGTGGCCTACGGGGTGCTGACCCCCGGCTTCGGCGCGCTGGTCAGCTCCCGCGCGCCTCCGGAGTGCCAGGGCCAGGTCTTCGGCCTCGCCGTGGTGGCGCCCCGTTGGCCGAACCGCCCCGAAGCACCGGGGTCCAACGCGTCGCTTCGATGTCGGAGTTCGGTTCAAAAGGTTCAAGGTGGGTTCCCTGGGCGGCAAACGGAATCGCTGCATCACTGTTTGCTTGGTAGGAGGTGAGGGTCTTTGGCGAGAGGCTTTTGCCTGGCTTTTCACCCATGAGCGGAAGGGATCAAGGTGCGACTGGGCTGGCTCAAGAAATAGCACTCGGCAAGTATAGCAGTCAGATTGAAGTACTGGCACTCCATGAACAACTGCACGCGTGCAACGTGATTGTCCACTCAACCAACGGTGCATGCAAAGCATTTTACGGACTGGTGGTCGCGTATCATTAGTGGGCAGTGGCTGCAGTGTTTCTAATTGTCAGCAAGCCCAGCCACACAACCCTTTCGGCTTTTGCGCGTGGTTTGGAAGCAGCCATTCGCAGCAATAGGGTCCCATTGGCCACTCTGCAATCCGCCAGCTGCTGAACAACCCCAGACCCGAATAGAGAGGAAGGGGCAATCGCATGGAAATGTGCTTCTTGTTGGCAGCCATACATGTTCTCACTCTGAAGCCAATTTCTTTGCCCTTTGTGCAATTCGGCGCCTTTGGGGAGAGCAGATATGCCAAAGCAATCCACTCCGCATTCAATGGGCAACATGGTCCAAGATCCACATGAGAGCTACATCTGACATCGAGCTGCTACAGGCCGCCAGGAGGTGCCATGAAACTTCCGCTCTTGATGCGTATCAACCCGACATTGATTTTTCTCAAGGCACGCGCCAGACATGGCAAGGGCAACACAGCTTTGGCATTGTCAGTATGTGACATCGACACTTCTCCCCAAGTGTTCGTGACACTTAGAAAGGAGAAGACCCTCAATTGCGCTGGGCTTGGGGAAGGAGCCATTGTGCGGGGCAAGAGTTGCATCTTGGCTTGGCTCAGTGGCATTGTTCTCCAAGACCTTCCAATACTCTGATGCAATCTTCAGGCTCCGCCCCCTTATCCTCACGTTTCAACTCGCAGTCATCCGGGCACTGCCGATGTCACTGAGGTTGGCACACTGCTCGGTATACCACTGGGGCCGCTCTGGAGCCAGGTGCCGAAACGCACGCAAACAGGGGCAGGCGAAGGTAGGGGGAGGTAGGCGGTGCAGGCTGGGCAGCGACTTCTGTTTGCGACTTGATCTTTTCGATATATCTGGTTTCCTCACAAGCACGTTGCTTTTGAGTGGCAAGGCTGGTACCAGCAGGTGCCTCTTCCTAGTAAGCTGCATTCTGGCCCAAATGAGATCTGCGCCGAGCATTGCATATTACCATCAAAGGCCACTTGGAAGCCTTTTGGACTTTCTTGATTGACAGCACTTAAGTGAGCTGTGATTACTCCATGGCATGGGTCATCGGATCATGCTTTGTAGATCCCTCGTGATCTTTGCTTGGTTCCCTTCAATGTGGTTCGCTCTTTGTTGGTCGTTTGCTATGTGTTGGGCGTTTTGCAAGAACTGCTTCCCCCCATGATTTGGAACGTGCGTTCCGTCCGGGCCTTGTTTTTCCCTCTTGAGGAGGCTGTGATCCGCCGAAATCCTTCACTGAGCATCGAGTTGCCGCTCTCAGGTCTTTTTCGATGCCGCGGCCGAGGGCTGGCGAGCCACACTGCCTTGGCTGGTGAGCGCATCGCTGCTGGCGCTCTGCGGGGCAGCTTGTACTGCAAGGGCGGCTCAGAGACTTGAACAAAAGGCGTCAGTCTTTTCTTGCAAATGGTTTGTCGGCTCATGTTCCTCAAGGTTCCTTGAGCGAAATCCCATTCGCGGACTGCTTTGTGGGGGCCGTTTGATCAGGTGCTAGCCCTTTGAAGTGAAGCCGCCAGTTGCTTGACCACGAGTGGTTGAATTTGGCAGGGGTTCTTGTGGCAGTGCATATTTTGACCTGCTCCGTCAGTCCTACCACCGCAGGATCAAGGAACATTCTAGAAATTCTGACCACTCCTGTCCATACTGATGTGACACACACGCGTTTCTCAAACAATTGCACCTGGCCTAGGTCTGGTTCTTTGTTATCTCCTGGCTGCGCCGCGAACCGTGAGCTTTGCGCCAAAACGGTCGCCGCGTGTTTGCTCGGTATGCCGATGCTCCGCAGACTGACAGGCCTGGAGCCGCCTGTGGCTCGAAGGTGCACAAACGCCAGAGGAATCCTCTCAACACCAAGGGCATGCCACGAAGCAAACATGCTAAGACATGCCTTCTCGGTGGTCATTTACTGCGTTCCAAAGCTTGTAGTTTGTCCTGGCCTGAACACATGTAATTTGGATTGTGCAGTCCCGTCAATGCCTTTGGGCTTTGAAAGTTCGCTCCTGCTCATTCTCGTGGTTCGAAAAGGACACTGATATTTGAAACAAAGTGGAGAAGCACTCCCCTTTGTTTCAAGTGGCTGTCTTCTTGTTCTTACAGAATCACTCGCTTTGGCTCTGAGGCGTTTGCAAGCTTCTTTCAAAGAGTTATTTGCCGGATCAGTGGCTTCAATCTTGTGCTGAGTACTTCGTGGTTCCCAATCCTCCGGCCGGACTCCGGCCACCCCATTCTTCACGGAAGCTGAAATTGAGGTATCGGGCGCCAGCTCGCCGCAACGCTGCCATTGCCGTGGCTCCAGCGGGTTCGCTAGTTCGCTGTCAGTTCATGGGCCGCCATGGGGCTTGGATGCGGACGAGCTGGGCGCCTCTTGGTGTTTGCCGTCCTCTTGAGGCGCTTGGCTTTCACTGGGCCACAGGAAGTTGGTCGGGAGCGACGGCTTTCCCGTCGAGGCCCAGGTGGCCCGGAGAAGCTGGATGGGGCGGAGGATGCCAAGCCTTTGTCGTACTATGCAGGGATGCTGACCAACCCTCCCAGTGAGGAGGATTCCGAGAAGGACATGATAACTCCAACCTTAAAGTTTGTTGGATACGGGGCCCTGCTTGGCCTGGCCTACTTAGCGATCTTTGTCGGGCTGAATGCCGGAAATAGTCCCTGAGCAGTTCAAAGTCACTGCGACACGCTCAAGCTTTGTTTGTGATGTAGTGCAAATGCGAGCCGATTTGGAGACGAGCATTTGCAGAGCAAAGTTGAGAAGCTTGCAGGCTCAAGACCACTGCAGCCAGCTTAAGCAGTTTTCGATGCAGCTCCGTGGAGTTTCACGCTTGCACATACCGAGAGAACGTGGGCGCATTCCGCCGGCGTTCTGCGAGCTTCATCTAGGCCGTTAGCCGCAGCTCATGGCTGCGGCTGACCGGCACCTTCAGCGGCATTGGCCATTGGCGATGAAAGGCGTCGGCGGCTCGTGGAAGATGCTTGCCGTGGGTGGCTTGGAAATAGATTGGAATGAACAACTGGCTTGCTAGCCTCAGGGGCCCTATATGTTGGCACTTGTTGGTGCAACTGGTGGTAGCCTGAACCAGTTTTGGAGGA
>CAUJNA010003579.1:102500-125000 GCA_963377175.1 Effrenium voratum
ATGTCCCAAAAGGGGACGAAGACTGAGTGCACCATCAGCTGCCAAACCCGGAGTAGGCCTTTTTTCAAGGTGTTGCTGCTTTCCTTTGGCTGACAATTGCTGCCCAGAACGACTTGTTCCAACTGGGCAGCAGGTGACGGCGAAGAGGAGGATCCCCGAGCGAAGCGAGGCAGGGATGAGACCTGCCTGCCGCCCGGAGTTCGGGCGACAAAGCTTGCAGGCCCTCAAGTCACTAATCACGGACGAGGGCCGGCAAAGGGAAACCATGAAACGCAATATGTTTCTCAGGTGACCATGCAGCCTGTCTTTGTTCCAAGCGCTTGTACACATGGTAGACACGCATCAAGGAGACTACTTGCATTGAAAGCATTGCCACGAAGAATCGGGCTGAGCAATTGGCATTTTCATAGTTGCTTGCATGACCAGGCAAATGAACCCTTTTGGATTCGGGCAGTCTTGGCAACGAAGACTCATGGATAAACTGTTGGCTTAGCATTCTCACGCCGTTCGGGGATAAAAGCACAACTTTATTGGCATAGAATATTGCTTTGCGGTCATTTGATCTTTACAATTTCTGCTTTTGCGGGGATGGCAGCTCTGTACCAACTCCAACAAGTGTCAAAAAGATCTCCCAATTCTCTCCCTGCATGACGCACGCCAGAGGGGTAGTTCTGATGTCCATTTGGTTTGAGAAGGGCACAGAGTTGGTGATTTCGGCTTGGGACATCTCTTGTAACAGCCTGATGGGACATCTCTTGTGACAGCCTGATGGGAATACTGCCCACTATCCCGTCCTGACTCTGGCAGGCGCCAGAGGCTCAATCTTCTCAAAGGCTTTCGCCCAGCCCCTGTTCTGCCAGGCAAGGAGAAGGCCAAGGCCAAAGAAGCCGCCAAGGCCGGAGTGGTCGGAGGGATGCTACGAGAGTGGCCATATGCCCACTAGCTCCATCAAACCACGAGGTCGGAGAAAGGGGATGCCCCGAGACCACCTGTTCGCTCACCATGCAGAAAAGCTGGGAGCTGTGGCCTGGCTCGCCTCACGGCCCCTTCAAATTTCCTCGTGCCTTGGACGGTTCCATGCCCAACTTGGTTGGGGTGTACACGCGTTCCCTCAGCACTGATGTGCTTTGAAGCCCAACATCAGCAATAAACAGCTTTCCTTCCTCTCTCTCCCTCTCTCTCTCTCTGTCTATGTATATATATATATATATGTCTGTATATATATATATATGTATATATATATATATATATATATTTATGTACATCGTGATGCATGTCCTGTAGATGTGCTTGTTTTGTATCTGCAACTTTGGTATGCACATTGAGGAGCTGAAAACAGGATAAAATATCACCAGCACATATGTGTAGCCATATATACATATATAATTATATAATTATATACATATATACGTATATACATCTCCATGCATACACATAAGCGCCCAGCATCAAATCTTCGGAAGAATACGTAAAGGACGGGGACGATCGCCTCTCACCAGGCGGCCGCCGAGGCCGCGCGCCTCAGGGAGGAGCAGGAGGCGGAGGCTCGCTGAAAACTGCACGGAAGGGGAGACGTTGAAGGTAGACTCAAGCCCAGGCTTGGTTGATTTTTCCTGAAAAGGGCAGCTGGGTTTATGTCTTTGCATACTCAAAGAACCACATTGTGGAGTTTTCGCTCATTTCAAGGTCAGCCGAAAGGATGTTTCGCTGTTTTACACAGCGAGAGGGAGAAGGTGGGGGCTGTAAACCCAATAGTGAGCGTGTCGTGCAGGTTGCCAGAGACCTGGCACTTGCCCATCAGCTCACGCTATTCTGTAGATCCATCTCTACAAATCTCGCATCTGAATTCGAGATCTCGTATGGGTGTGTTTGTTCTAGGGGACCCCCCAAAATGGTGGTCTTCCTGTTAGTTTCCCGGAAAACACAGCAAAACAGGGCACACTCAAAAAGACCCCAGTCTTCTCTTCGATTCGCGCGGTTTCTTTTGCAATGCAACTCTAGGAGGCGCGGAAGAGGGCTGCGGCCCGGCGCGCAAAGTCAGGGAGCCCAGAGACGTGAGGGACACCTCGCACGCCATCGTGTTCAAGGAACCAGGGAACCATCGGTTCAAACGGCTTTTTTTTGGGGTATGAGCCAAGGGCTCTCGGGGGGGGCTCGTTGCGAGAAGATAGATGGAGTCGGCATGCAGGTCCCGGACGCTGTTTGCTTGTGAAGAGCCACATGGCCGTCGGCCTCATCTCCTTGACGCCACACCGAGGGGAGTGATGGGTGGAGCTCTTTTGGGTTCAGCCCCTTGGGCGATCAGGGGGGAACTTCTTTGCAGCTCATTGAGCAGGTTGATTCGCAGGATACCCATCAACAGCGTCCGCACGAGGCCGGGCTTCTCGCAGCTGCTTCAAGCTTTCGGTGTGGCGGAAGACCCGCCCACCCCGTCTGAAGAGGCCCGTGCGCGGGTCAGCCCCGCCGAAACCTGGGGCTCTTTTCGGGGTCGGCGGCTTGCGAGGGAGGCCCAGAGGATAAACCCTTAAGCCACCTTCATAGTGGCGAAGTGACTCAGAAACCCTGCGCGCATGATTCCGCTAGCTCTTTCAGGTTGCCCAAAGTGCCACCAGTTCTTTGGGATCAGATGTTCAGGCCTCAGGCCTTGCAGGGCCTCCAGAGTTTTTCCTCAAGACGGTCCAGTGCAAGTTTCACGCGGTTTTCTCCAGCACTCGATTGCGGGCACGCTGCAGGATGAGGATGGATCAGAAGGCGAGGAGGCAGCGGAAGGCAGGGTCTGCCAAAAGAGGCAGCTGCATGATGAATCCTTCAGACGCCACAGCTTGCTTGAGTTCCATTGTGCTCAAGACTACCCTGTACTGTTTCTGCGTTCGTGGACACTTGAATGACATAGCGGCCATCAATGATTCTGAGAGTGGCAAATGGCCTGGAGGATACAGCATGGCTTGACAGTGTGCGTTTGCTTGTGCAATCAGGATCAACTAAGCTTCATTGTGAGAGCCCGTCATAATTTTACGGTTCCAGCTGCATATTCTCCGCCTGAACACCTGCCTGTTTGCTCTTCAAAGCGACCCAGTAAAAAACAGATAGATAAGCCAATTTGGAGGAGCTGCATCATGGGGCGACTGCGGCGCCACTGGACATGGCCCATCTCAAGCTATCGAGATGACGTGGTCATCCGGTGCGGTTCCACGTCTGCGCAGGGGCACGGATGGGCACGTGAGTCTTGGGGTAGCAGTTTGAGACCCCGAGTTCTTGGACGCCATGTAACTCTACCTATCGACAGCCCACGCGATCCTCGCGCTTTGCCAGGAGCCGTCCCAGGGCCAGAGATGCAGGACCAGGCACTGGGGGCAGGCTTTGCCTTTGATTTGGGGGTGTGTTCTTGAGGCTCGGTACTCTTTACTAGGGACACCAAAAGGAAAAAGACTGGCGGACTCTGTTTGGGGGGTGCTGTTGACATCCTGCCTGCCCTTTGAGACTGAGCGACGAATCGCAGTTTTTGGAGCTTGTTTGGCTACGTGTTTTCTTCCCACAATCCATGTGCGGGGGTCAAGTTGCTTTGTATTTCACTGAAATCAAGGGTACACTCTAAGATCCTGAGTTATATACTTTGGAGCCTCGGTGTTTCATTCCAAAGCGGCCGGACAGAGACCTCTCTGGTTCCTCGCTTCAGAACGAATGCTGCTCCTTCGCTTCATAATCTGAACATGCTTCACGATTGAACACTCTACACAGACTGTGTTGCTTCAACCAAAGCAAACCCACAGCTGAGGCTCCTACGAGTCGTTTGAGCCAACCTCTGGCTGCCTCTGGCATGATCGATCCCATTCAGTTGATGGATGTTGGTCCGTGTGATCGCTACATTATTTGGGTTGAACCGCAGACCTTCCGGATGCTTCTCCTTTCAGATGGAGAACCTGGGCTGATGCGCATGGAGTCACGCTGGTTTGCACGAATGCATTGAATGCATGCCGCATGCTCGTGTCAATGCCGTCGAGATGTGCCGATAGATAGGGACCTTTCATGCTCTCTAGAGGCTATTTTCTGCAAGCTACTACTATGTTTTTGCAAGCAGATGGAATCGGGCTCAACTTGTTTGTTGCAGCATACATGCTCAGATTGCACACCTCAAGTCATCAACAGGATGCTTCTTTCAGACCTGCTGAATTCATCCACACCACCAAATCCTGGCTTTGGTTCGCGCGAGGGCCACGGGTCAGGCTGAAGGAGAGGAAGAGGAGCCCTTCGAGGATGACGAAGATCCAGAAGAGGCGGGACGTCCAATTAATTTGCATTGCCTGGCGCCTTCCTTTGAAACTTGGACGTTCCCGCATTGCTTCCAAGCCAGGAGTCGGAGGAGGAGAAGGATGCAGAGCCTGAAGAGGAGCGAGCTTTCTGGGGGAGAGCTCAATGTCAGGCAAGAATGGAAAGAGCGAAAACGGACCAGGGTGGACTCCAGCCACCATTGACATGGCGTTCAAGCAGATAGCTCGACAGCATCATGACGCCTTGCCCATTTGGCGACTGGTCCTGTGCTTCAAGGGAAGCTGAAATTGAAATTTACATCCTTACTTAACTTTTGCTCTATGGAGAACCCAATCGGTAAGAGAGGAGGACATTTCATGGCATGATGAATCCAGAGAAAAGCAAAGTAAATTGTATGACATCTAGATTCTCATTCCCTTTTTCTTTCTTTGTAATCTGATTATTTGTAACCATGTTGACATTAATTCCCATTCCGCTTCCCTCTCCCTTGATCTGTCTAATGGTCTAATTAGGGAAGCGATGGGAATGAATGGGAAAGAGAGAGCGACATGAAAAAGGAGCCTTGCACATTTGTGTTCCACCCTTCCACCAATTCACATGGAACCTGACAGGGACCGAAAACCCCCCGAAGGTCAGGGGGTTGAACTTTTCCGAGCCAGTCCAGCGGCTTGGACTTCTTCGAGCGCTTCTGGGAAGACCCGCCTCTGCCGCTGCACGGGTTCGGGCCCGACGTTTGGCGGGGCCATGCTACCGGGGTGAAGCAAGCTGTGGTTGTCAAAACCAATGGGATCCCATTTTTGGGGGTTTTCGGTGCACCAACCGGTTTTAGAACCTATTTTAGTGGGGATTGGGATGTTCACTCAAGGTACGGGATTTCGACCTATGGCCAGCCTGTTTTTTGGAGGGGGTTCTTCAGCTACCCACGACCGCATGAGCGGAGCGGTCTAGACTTTAACCAGTAGTAGCAGTGTTGTTGTGGCTATGCGCCTGAGGCATCACGTGGAAGAGGTGATTGAAAGTTGCAACCAGTTCACCTATTCAAACATCGAACATGTTAGGGCCAGTGTCTGATCATTCGCCAAACCTCCGATCTTCTCTGCATAGAGCTTGCTTTTGAGCAATCATATCGTCCCTACGACCATGTTTTTGTCTTGTCCGGCTTTGGTGTGTTCCCGCTGAGGCCCGGAAGTGCGCGGACGACAGGCCCACCTGAATGGATCAGGGACAAGCTCCCCTGTAAGTCCACTGAGTGGTTGTGAGGGGAAACCGCCCAACCTGGACCTTGCTATGAGCGTCTTGCACCGCAGAATGCTCATCAGACTTGGCTGCACTAAGCAGCTCTCTGCAGCTTTGTCAAACCTGGTGGTATCCATGGTTCGAAGGTGTCAAGTTCTTTTTCGTTTCGGGACTCAAAGTTGTTGACGCTGCGTCCTGATCTTGCCTTCCGGGGTGCAGTGGATGAAGCAGCGAGTCTTTCAGCCAGGACAGACATGCAGTGACATTCAGAGTTGGAGGTTGGTAGAACAATGCCCCCAGCCACTCAGCCAAGACGGCAGGCCTCTTTTGTTGCATTATTAGGCCAATCAAGTTGCCCTCGTTTGGCCGCATACCTCATTTGCTCGTTTCCAACTGGGCATGGAGGCTCAAAGACAGGCTGCTAATGTCAGCTTTCATAATTGGACCATTGGGCCAACCATTCGAACACTTCGCTGAAGCCGTTGGTCAAACAGCTTGAAGTTTCCGTTTCCTTGCGATCAATGGTCCTGTGCTAGGCTCGTCGCGGCTCTCGCTGCCGGGCCTGGCGCGCTGCGAGGCGAGCTTTGAGAGTGAAGACCGGAAATTTGGCCAGGGTCGCCATTCCACAGCTACTGGCCATTCCATGCTTGCGGGTGCCTTCCGGATGTGGATTGGGCTACAAAGCGCTTGAGAAACGGCTGGTCAACGAGACCTGCCCGGTCGCAAGAGCTGGACATCCCTGCGCCCACACAAGGGTTTGTGGATCTTGGAGACCCTTACGAGGGAAGTAACAAAGAACCTCAGCATGTGGATGACTGGCATGTGCCGGCAAGCAATTAAGCACAATTCTGGACAACACGACCCTCCCTCGCATGGTGGATGTTTCTACTGTTGGTTGCTCCCTGGAAGTTGTCGCAGGAGCTTCCATTCGGAGACTCTGCCTGGCCAAGAACAATTATCAAGCATAAATTCGCGTAGGTGAGTTGCGACCATGTGCAAATTGTAGGTTTCGAGCCCCCAATCCATAGAATTTCATACCGTTCTTGCGAGCGCTTGCCAACATGTGCGGAATCGTTTGGGCGCAATGTGTCCATCATAAGCGTGGTCAAAACCAGCGTGAACGGGAAGGTCATAGCTCCCGAATCCAGAGGATGGCAGACAATTCAGGCAGCTCCTGATATGATTTCCGTGTGAGTGCTTCTCAAGATTTTGCGCTGGCAGAATGTGCTGGGAATTTGCCTCACTCTGTCTCACTCATCCACTCTGAGTCTTGATTTCTTGTGTCTCGGCGCCTTCGCTTTTGTGAGTGTCCTTGGGGCAGACACCCTTTTGGGCCCCTTGAGGTTCGAATTTCAGCCTTTGCCAGGCGCATGGCTGCGAGATGGAAGCCGCTCGGAAGTGCGGAACGGGGTCGGGCGCTGGGCCGCGTCATTGAAGCCGCTCTCAAGATCAGGGCGGCCTGCCCGTTTTGATAAGGCCCAGGGCCAACTTTCACCAGGTCTCTACATGTTTGACACAATCCGGATGTTTCTGGGCAGCAAGCGCCATTCCACTTTGCAGCTCTGGCAAGAGGAGGAGTGGTTTGATGTTTGGTCCCAGGAAGCAGATGATTTCGCAGGACTTATTGTTGCACGGTGCCCAACCGCGGGTTATGAGGGAATGAAGACAGTCTGTTACGCATCCTCAGATTCCGATTGTCAGAAGCCAACGTCACATTGGGTGCGACAGATATGATAGATGTAATATGTGACTACCGTAGATTCGAAATTGCTTGGCCTGCAGGGAGTTCTTTTACACCAAAGCGCATGACACCGGGAGCGGACCTGTGGCACCAGGCAACTTCTCAAGGAAGCTACATGGAACCAGATGCACCTTTACGCGCAGACCCTCTACCTCATGAGTTCTTTGAACGATTCAACAGTTGCATGCACCAAGCGAACCACCATTCTGTGAACCTTAGAGAGATTACTTTGATGCGAGGACTCCGATAATGCGCTTGCTGAGCTTGATGAGCCATCCCCTTTTTCGGAAAACTTCTGCGGGAGGCTGCGTAGACTTCGTCTGAGGAGCGAATGGGCGCTGGATTGGCCCTGTTCAGATGGGAATGGCTACGAACCTGCTTGTCCTTGGTTGGTATTTAGGCTTTAGCCTACAAGCATTGACACTCGTTCGGAAAAACCACGGCCGCCGATCCAGAGGCTGTTTGTTTGGGTGGGCCATTCCGGCATTTCGATGGCGATCCAAATGGAGCAAGCCGAGGCACTGATGAAGCTGATGGAGTCCAAAGGCACCCGGGTGCCCGTGGCGATGCTTCGCTTTCGTTGTTCATACCAGGGTCCTCAGCCACCAAAGAGGGCATCACAATCGGAAATGCTTGAGAGGCCTATAGCCAGAAAGAGGCATCCTCGGGAGTCGCAAATTTTTGTCTTATGTTTGGCGACATGACCATGCCACCAAGGAGGCAGAGGTGGCTTGCAACAACCGCCGTATGAAGTTGCTTCTTCGTCCCACCGCAGAGCCAATCGCATCCTAATTGGGAACTCGCTCTCTCTCCCTCTCTCTCTCTCTCCATTGAAGATTAGAGATGCAGACCTTGTGATGAGGGAAGATTTCCCATCAAAAGTCAGAAGTAGTTTGTTTCGTACTTGGCTGGGTAGCTTAATTTTTCAAGTCAAATCTCCTTGTCGACACTAGACACTCGTTCTTTTCAGATAATAAGATAATAAGTAGCCCTGGGGCCCACACAGGGCGGATGAATCTTGTGATCGCGACCTCGGGGATGGTGATGTTGGCAGTGCCGGCAGTCACCACAGTGTTTTGCCAGATGCATGGCAAAATAGGTAGCATGCAGAACGGCATGTGTTTTTATGTGCCTTGCTTGAGTCTAACTGCGAAACACTTGCTAACCGGGCAACTTTCACCAAGCACCCGGTTCCTCTGAATGTGTTGTTTGTTCGTGTTTGTGATTGCTCTGACTGTGTTTTTGTTGGCGCGCGCGCGCGCGCGCGCGCGGGCGGGCGGGCGTGCGTGCGTGCGTGCGTGCGTGCGTGCGTGCGTGCGTGCGTGCGTGCGTGCGTGCGTGCGTGCGTGCGTGCGTGCGTGCGTGCGTGCGTGCGTGCGTGCGTGCGTGCGTGCGTGCGTGCGTGCGTGCGTGCGTGCGTGTGTGTGTGTGTGTGTGTGTGTGTGTGTGTGTGTGTGTGTGTGTGTGTGTGTGTGTGAGTGTGTGTGCGCGTTGGTGTTTGTGTTTGTGTGCGTGGTACCTTTTGGTTTGGATCAAAGAGAAACCAACATGAAACCTGCAGTTGTTGGGGGCCCGTATTTCACATACCGGTGTCTCTTGTGAAATACTTTGCACTGAGCGCTGCCCTTGGTAGGGATTTGGTCAGGGACGCCTGACAATCATGCTGTTCGGATTTTGCTTCAAGGCCCTTTTCCCAGCAAAGTCCCTGCTCGACGACCCCAAACATATTTATTTCAGCATCCATCAGGCGTATATTTTGCGATAAGGGTGCAGACGGTGCGCGTGCCGACACACATCGGGGATGGTGGACTGTGAGCTTTTGGGTATCCCTGAATGCCCTTTTTGCGTGTTGGTGCTTCCTAGCTTGGCTACGACCGACAGGTGTGACTTGCGTGAAAACTGCGAAGTGCTTTCCCACTTCCTGCACATACGAATCCGTGCTGATGCCAACATGCTGCACCCTGGGATTTTGCAGACCACCAGACCATGGAGCCAAGCCTTTGGAGAAATCTGAGCAGGTCATCTCTGGATTGGACCCTTTGGATATGTTCGGGCCTTTTCGTCCTTCTGATCAGGGAACGAAACGGAGCTCCCATAGTATCACCTTATTCCTGGTGTCTCTCCATGTTTTCCACAAGGGGTCCAAGAGTGCACCTTGGAGTCAGACCTACGTCTCCGCTGGAATCTCGAACGCTCAGGCAAGGCGAAGTTGCCAGAGGCGCTCGGGGTTGGTTAGTCCTGTGGAGCCTTGCGGCATGGTGCGGCAGGCTGCGTGCTTTGTTTGCAGCTTCTTTGCACCGAAGCCTTTGAAGCTGTTGGGCCAAGATTCTAGTACAGGCAACCAAGTTACGCCTAGGAAACTGAGAGGGACTGCGGAGTGGTGACCATGATGTCCCTCCAACTGTTAGCAGCAAAAAGCGAAAGTCCTTGAAGGACATGCTTGTCCATTCCCGCTAGTTTGTGAGTGAAGCAGGCATTGAATCAGACGCACTGGAAACAAATTGTTGCTCCAAACTGATGGCCACACCGGCAGCGGAAAATGCCTGTGTGGTCAACCTGCTGACTGAATGTAGCCGTTGTAGCAGCTCCTCACATTGACATCCTCTTTCCTTGGAGGTCGTCTCGACCAAGCTGTGCTCACCCTTGGAATCGAGTTTCGGGACAAACGTTTCCCCCAAAATGGTTTTCGGCAAACGAGCATGTTGCTTAGACTGCTGTGCCATGAGTTTGGGATTATTGCGAGCTGGGAAGTTCAAGAGCAGCGTTTTTTTTTTAAATGCAGGAGCCAAAAGGAGAGGGGAACTGGCATGGTAGCCGCGTAGCCTACTCCTGGGACCGCGTAGCCTCGCGTAGCCTCCGCGTAGCCACTAGCAAAGGGAGCTGTCGACAATCGTCCGCGTAGCCTCCGCCTAGATCCTTTGTCTTAAGCTCAAGGCTTAGGTTGAAAGCTTGCGTGTCTCAGAGAAAGAGGGTGAATTTGATTTGCCTTGGCCCAGCCAGAGCTGAGTTCGCTCATTCCGCGTAGCCTCAGCGTAGCCTGCGCGTAGCCTCCGCGTAGCCTCCAAGGCGTGTTCAAGGCCACTGGCCCACATGCCTCCTACTACTACTGTTACCATTACTACCACTACTGCTACTACTACTACTACTGCTACTACTACTACTAGTACTACTACTGCTACTACTGCTACCACTACCACTACCACTACCACTACCACTACCACTACTACTGCTGCTACCACTACCACTACTACTACTACTACTGCTACTACTACCACTGCTCCTGCTACTAATACTTCTACTACTATTTCTACTAGTGCTAGTACTAGTACTAGTAGTAGTAGTAGTAGTACTAGTAGAAGTAGTAGTAGTACTAGTACTAGTACTACTACTACTACTACTACTACTACTACTACTACTAGTACTACTAGTACTACTACTACTACTACTACTACTACTACTACTACTTCTGCTACTACGAACTTCCGGTTGCCAACGAGTATTCGCGTAGCCCCGGCGTAGCCCCCCGCGTAGCCACTTATCAACAAATATGTTCCGCGTAGCCTCCGCGTAGCCAAATTCCTAGGGGGAAAGACAGCCGCGTAGCCTCCGCGTAGGTATGTGCTTCCAGTGTATAGGCCCCACACCATTAAAAAAAACACGGCTCAAGTGCCTTAAGCGGACAATGACTCTTGGACATCCTTCCGTTTCTACCGAATGCCAGCAGCGAATTCATCATGATGAATCAAGTTGGAGAAAGCAGTAAAGCACAATTTTCAATTGGTACACCGTCTCTAGTGCGAATATCTCCACATTCAGAAGCAGCATATTTCCATACAATTGTCGTCAAGGGACAACCTAGCACACCGTGTTGAAACCCTAGTAAAGCTGTGCTCGGGTGGGCTGCATTGGCTGCCTTTTGACTTTTGGGAGGCAAATCATCTTTCCGGTGCGGTCGACTTGGCGAGCTGTTTGAGAGTTGTTGCGGTGTGTGCACCAGGCCTTGCTCAAGCCTTGGTGCCATTTTCGTCTGGTGCGGCGCCGAGTCCGAGAGTGGGATGTTTGGGATGCAGCGCTTGGGTAGTATTGAGCTGTAGCTAGCCCTGGTTGCACCTACAGACCCTCTTGTTTTAGTGGTTCAAGGCTTTTTCAGGATATTGTTTTCGCCTCGCGGTGGGTCAAGATTGATTGTTCAGGAAGTTGTTTGATGTCGACCGAAACGGCTACACTGTAAATGACACCATGCAATTCACATTCGGTTGTGCAGGAGTTCCTGAAACACGTTCATTCTTGATTGTGACCCTGCTTGAGTTTGGGACACGTCCAAATACGAGCATCGTGCCGTGCATCGACAGGCTTCTGTGACAGAACAAGACTCCCTCTCCCCTTCCCTCTCTCCCTCTCTCCCGTCTCTCCATCTCTCTATTTCTCCCTCTCTCCCTCTCTCCCTCTCCCTCTCTTCCTCTCTCCCTCTCTCCCTCTCTCCCTCTCTCCCTCTCTCCCTCTCTCCCTCTCTCCCTCTCTCCCTCTCTTCCTCTCTCCTCTGTCTCCCCTCTCTCCCCTCGCTCCCCTCTCTCCCCTCTCGCCTCTCTCTCCTCTGTCTCCCCTCTCTCCTCTCTCTCCTCTCTCTCCCTCTCTGCCTCTCTCCCTCTCTCCTCTCTCTCCTCTCCCTCCCCTCTCTCCTCTCTCCTCTCTCTCCTCTCTCCTTTGTCTCCCCTCTCTTCCTCTCTCCTCTGTCTCCCCTCTCTCCCCTCTCTCCCCTCTCGCCTCTCTCTCCTCTCTCTCCCCTCTCTCCTCTCTCTCCTCTCTCTCCTCTCTCTCCCTCTTTCCTCTCTCTCGTCTCTCTCCCCTCTCTCCTCTGTCTCCTCTCTCTCCCCTCTCTGCTCTCTCCCCTCTCTCTCCCTCTCTCCCTCTCTCCCTCTCTCCCTTTGTCCCTCTCTCCCTCTCTCCTGTCTCTCCCCTCTCTCTCCCTCTCTCCTCTCTCTCGTCTCTCTCCTCTCTCTCCCTCTCTCCCTCTCTCCTGTCTCTCCCGTCTCTCCTCTCTCTCCTCTCTCTCCCTCTCTCCCTCTCTCCCTCTCTCCCTCTCTCCCTCTCTCCCTCTCTCCCTCTCTCCCTCTCTCCTGTCTCTCCCGTCTCTCCTATCTCTCCTCTCTCTCCCTCTCTCCCTCTCTCCCTCTTTCCTCTCTCTCGTCTCTCTCCCCTCTCTCCTCTGTCTCCTCTCTCTCCTCTCTCTCCCTCTTTCCTCTCTCTCGTCTCTCTCCCCTCTCTCCTCTGTCTCCTGTCTTGTTTGGAACTCAGAGCTTGTTGACGGGCCGCTAGATGCATCAACCCGTGCCAAATCTGCTGTGGTGTAGTTCAAACTTTTGGGTCGCCAACCCCCGCAGAAGTATGGGTGCTGAGTGCACAAACTTGTCGGTTGGAAGCGCGCAGCCAGCCAAGCTGGCAGGTATAGCCATCATCACTGGCAGAGAGCAGTTGCCTTTACAACTCTTCATGGCACCACTGCCCCTTGGGTGCCCCAAAACCTCAGGGCCTCCTCCAACCTCTGGGCGTTTTTGGCTTCTTTGGCTTCGCATCCCTTGCGGAAGACCCGATTTCGACCAGGCGGCCGGCCTCCGGAAAGCCTTCGAGAACCTTCTGGCGCGGAGCTCGGCCTCGGACTCTTTTCCGATGCCCGGGGATTGGAGGAATCGATGTGCCTTGATTCGAGTTTGGGTTCTGTCAAAGAGATTTTTTCGTTTGTTCGGGTTTCGGTTCTCCAAGACTTGCTGCGGCTTGGTTCTTTCCTTTTTTTTCTGCCTGTGCAGGGTGCAGGGGCTCCAGCCGTTCGAGGATTGTCCCATAGAGCTGTTTGAACGCGCAGCCAGAGGTTCAGTCGGGGAGGAGGTGTGAGCAGGGGACCACGTGCCATCAGAATTTGAGCAGTAGCTTTGACCCGTGAGGGCGGTTGGCCCGGTAAGCTTTCCCTGTGGTGGCTTCATCATTTTTTGATTGCTGCCCTGCCCTGCTGCTTTTTTTTTTCTGTTTTGTTTTTCAATACCGAGTGTAGACTGATTGCCTGCACAATAGGTGTTTATGTTGTCGCGCACGAGGGAGGGAGAGTGGCAAAGTCCTCAACTTCATCAGGCACGTTCCCCATACGAGTGCCAATTTTTGGGGTTCGGGCTCAACCTTTTTGTCGGTTTCGCATTTGTGGGTGAGCTGCCAAGGAAGCCTTGAAGGACCAGCCAGACATCACAATTGGGTGGGGTGGCTTGAACGGGAAATGCGGGCCTTGTGGGAGGTGCAGTGAACATATTTGCCAGGGCATGACTGCCAACCCAATCAAGGGAACACTCACATTGGTTCAGACATCTAACGGGACTATCAACTTCGGCAAGTGGAGAAGGCTCTGGTGAAACGACAATCCAAGTCCAACAAAACTGGTGTTTGATTCATCGTCGAGCAATGTGCTGCTTCTACAACCCGGGGGAAGTCGACGTGCCAGAAGCAGGAGTATTTGCCTTGCCTTGAGAAGCCCCAACCATGGTCTTCATGTGCAGCCGCCGCCTTTCGCTTGAGAAAGCAATCTGACTGTTGCATATTGGTGTATTTTGTACAAAACATGAAGCCTGACCCGCCAAGGCTTACCAGCACGAACTTGGGCCATGTAGACTGATGAACGTCGCATTCTTCTATGAGTGGAAGCCACCAATATCATAAATTCGGTCCTGTCAATCTCATTGGCTTGAAGCCATGAAAGTCAAACAAGTCCGTTTGAAATTGGTATTGTTGACTGGACCTTGAGCGGTATTTCGGGTTGAGGGCGGAGACACCGAGCGAACCAGAAGGATTCTCAAAAGTCTGAGGCTATGCAGGAGTTTGACAAAGAGCAACAGTATTGGTCATTCGCCTTGCATAATTTTTCTGCATGTTTAACACTGTCATCCTTGACGCTCTCGCAACCTTTGACATGATAGACATCTGTCGGGGGACGATCAGCCAGTTGCTCACCTGACAATCTCGTGCATGTGGCTTGTCCTTGAGAGGCTCAAGCGCTGTGATCCTACCCTTCGCGCGCAGAATTGAGCCACAAGCAACCCATGTATGCCACGTTACACTGTACGACATGTGAATAGGTTCCGCATAGTCACAGCTCGAGTCAACTGCAAAAGAATCGATGATATCGGTTGACATTTGTGCCACATTTGAGAGTCTGTTTGTTCTTGAATGACTTGGATTTGAAGATCGGCCAAAACCGCTCGGCTCTTCTGACTTCACCTCACTCAGCGTCTTGTCTTCGGCCCCGGGGGGGCTGTGCTTTCGGTGAGTTCCTCTTGGCCTTGGGCCGGCTGGCGCCATGCGACCCATGGGTCAAGTGCAGTTCTGCCCGCCGCCGGGGCGCAGAGCGGGAAGGAGAATTGGAATGACCATAGATGTCCTTTTTAGTTGATTTGGTTGAACAAAAAGCAGGGCGATTCCTGGTGTACTTGGTGGGTCAATCAACTACCAGGGCCATCTATTTTCCCAAAAAGGACACATACGGGAATGACCCTCACAAACCATCCAACTGGTGGTTTCCCTCAAGAGAATCCGCAGGTTCATTCCAACTCATTCCCTACCTATCGCACCAGCAAGATGACTCCCACGCTTTGCCCAACGCGGCTTCCGGTTCGTAACACGTCGGGGAACAGGACGGAACCCGCAATATGAAAGCTATGCGGCTGGGCTCACAAGCATGGCGATTGCTCGGGTGTTTTTTATGCATCATACAGAGGACACATTCTTTGGTTTCACGGCCTGGGGGCTGAACTGGTTTCTTCATGTGCCTTTCTCGCGGGTTTTCTTTCAAATTGATGATTCGAGATACACGTTGCAAGCAGTTTGTGACTCAGGAAAGGCCACTGGCATAGCGTGGGTGGGGTTTGTATTGGTGTGGTAGACTCAGCCCATGCTTATGGGCAGCACCTGTACCTTCTTTGTGCTGTTTCAGTGGATTGGACGTGTCAGAAGTACCGACACAATGCTTTTCTTCCATTGAGCGAGGCTTCCTGAATTGCGGTCTTCGGTCTGGTTATGGAGACGGATGCTTGATCACGCCTGGGAATACTTTTCGTGAACGGCTTTAGAGCCAAGGCACACTTGCGTCTAGTTTCGTTTCTTTTTGGAACCAACCATTTGGGGAGGACCTTTGAAAACTTGCCATACCGATCACCCGGATTGTTTGCCACTGGCCTCTAGCGGTTCATTCGCACCCCATTGGTCAAGCCATGGCACAAATCCCTTTGAGCAAGCAACTCCGCAGTGCGGTGCAGGAAAATCGGACGGCGTGATACTCTGTGAGTGTCTAAGACGGCGTCAGGAACATGAATCTTGCTAGTGGCATCGGGCGTCAATAGCATTCGGGCTACGTTTCAACATGTGACAACTTTGAGCCACTAGCACAACCTTACTCTGTTTCCACAACGACATTGCCGTCGCAGCCGGACCTCTCTCGGCCCGTTGACAGAAGTGTTTGGTCATGCAGCCCTCGAGGCCCGGCGCGGCGCAGTACTATCAGGCGCAGTGGGCCAACTTGAAACCACACCAACAGGTCCTATTTTGGTCGCTTCCTGGATCATATTTGGAGCAAGGGGTTTAGCCATGCTCATTGAGAGCACCAAAGCCAGAGAAACCTCAAGAGTGAGAGTCTACACGTGTTTTTGCAGTGGTTGCTTTTTTTTGGTGATCATAGGTGGGTATGTTAGCGTTTGATTGAGGCGCAGGCACTAAGAACCAACACATCATCACACTGCTGGCATGATGAAGGTGTACACTGCACGAAGTGCTGTCGTTCGTCCATGAAACATATATTCCATAGTAGACACATTGGAAGTATATGTCATCAATGCAGTTTGGCGTTCTGGAGGAGATCGAGAAATCATAGCACAAGCAACCACCTTCACTTTGAAACACTCGGGTAGCTGTCAAACCTACCCCTTCCAACAGGGAGCCATTCGGCCAAAAGGATTGAGAGCTTCACTCAGAGAACAATCAGCGCGTGCCGGACAAGGCTTGCTGGACGTGCTAAAGAATCATGTTGGATCTGAATTTGCCTGCTCTTGAGATCGCTTGAGGGCCAAGCGCCAACGCATGTCAACCACATTCCAAACTTCGCAGGCTTAGGCCATGGGCTCAGTGGGGAGTGCTGAAGAAGGAGTTCCTGAGACGGGCGTTTCCTTGTAGCGGAGTCATGTTCTGGGGCAGATATTTAGGTGGTTGCGTGTTTGTGGCGCACCACCTTGTGTATGGAGAGTGATATAGATTGTCAAACAGAATCTCATCCACCGGATTTACACCTTTTCTGCGTATGTTGAATCATTCACCCAACGATCACTCAAGGAGCATGTAGCGCCAACAGGCGCGGGGAGGGGCGTTAGCCGCACTTGCAGGAGACGCAGATGAGCGCATGTGCAAATCGCACGTGTTTTACAGCAGTTTTTGTGGAACACCTCCCTGCGCTTCATGAACTTGCGCCGGCAAGACCAACACCGCACGAGTATGCGGCACTTGCAAACGGCATAGTTTTCGCGCGCTCAAAACATATTGTGTTTTGCCAGCATATGTGCGGCAAACTTGCCCTGCGTTGCCTCAACATGCGCGCAGCAGGATGAGCGTCGTGGGGGAAGCTAAATAAAATTGGGCCTGTTTTCGAGCTGGCCCCCAGCGAGCAGCGCCAGCTTGATCCTTCATACGAAGCACTGCTCACCCCCCAGGACCCTCCGAATTGTGGGTCTTCTCATGGCATTCTTTATATGCTTGATCCGCCAGTTTGTTTTTCGAGCTTCGTATCATCACTTGTTCAAGAGGCCAACAGTTGTTGGATGCTCACAACTGGCTTCCGCCGTGACCAGAGCCTCTCCAGGCACGGCCCTTGATGGGCGGGCAAGTGCATCCTCAAGGCCGGGCGAACGTGTCGCGATCGATGAAGGGACCCGTGCGGAATGCAGCAAGCTGTGCAGTAGATTCCCGTGCTTTCCCTGCAGACTGGGGGCACTGACAATTCGGGTTAAGGACTTGCTCGCCAGCTGGCGGAGGACAATACGTTGGCTAGATCTGGTTGCTTCGGCTAGGGCCCAGGGGCTACGTCGCGTGTCTTCAGCCAGGGGATTGAAACCCAGATGCAGACTTTGATATCTTTCGTCAAAGTGAGAGGCTTTTCCGCGAAGCAGTCGATTGGAGTCGAGAAGTTTGCAGATAAAAGCACCCCCAAGGCCATGGATGGTTTGCAATCCCAAGCTGCAGTTGCTACAGTTGCTTGCGTGTCAGGCATGCTATCTGACAGTAGACTGATGTCCGCAGCTATGCGGAACGCAGCTTGATCGGATAGAGAAGCTGCATGAGTTTGTGGTCCGTTTTGTTTTCCACGGATGCATCGCAGCTTGGCTGCAAAGCATAGCGTTGCTCTGCTAGTGGCGGTGTTTCATTCTTTCCAATTCAATTGACTGGGGTTCAAGGGTGGACTGTCAACACTATCTAGAACATCTTTGAGTTCAAGAGTATCCCAGTCTTGAAAGCGGGACAGAGTTTGCAGACGTGCAAGTCATCACCTTGAATTTTTGGCACAGCACTTGTCTTCAAGACGGGGCTGATTGACTTTAAGTTGATTGGCCAGGCAGCACGGACCTGTTCATTCCGACTGGTTCAGGCCAAACAACATGCACATACTCCGTTGTGACATGCGCGTCCCGGGTGTACGGATGACATTGGCTGACATTCCCGATGGAACCACATACTGTACTTCTTTGGCCAGCAGTTGCCTTTGGCTGTGCGGTTTGGACTTCAAGCACATGGACAAAGTGTTTTGTTTGATTGGCTTTCTGATATGACCACTTCTGCCAGGCAGTCATACGTGCAGCTGCTGATATACAATTATTGCCAGTGCTTGTAGTTTTGATATCCAGCGTGCGGAGGTCATTCACCACCAGCGAGAACCTCGTAATTCATGACGTTTCAAGTTGAGTTGAGCCCTTTCATCCTTTGTTCCCTCCGCAGCCTGGACCCGTGGTAGCTTTCTCAGTGATATGCACTTTTGCAGTGTCATGAATGCAAACCTCACGACAAGTATTCAACGGGATATTCCCCACGGAGGTCAGCACCTAGATGAACTAGATGCTGCAAACTCGAGCAGTCAGCAGGGGAGCCGATCACCCGCGCAGGCGTCGCTGCTCGGCCTGGCATGCCTGGCTTTCCGCAGCAGATGCATCAGCAGCAAAAGCCGCAGTCGCCGCAGACGCCACAGCAGCAGCAATTTCGCCAGCAGCACCAAATGCATCAGCAGATGCAACACATGCAGCAGAGGCAGATGCAGTGCCTTGGCTTATTTTGCTTAGATACTTGGATGGTCCCTCCCAGCATCTTGAAAGGGCCTGTAGTTCACTTCACAGCCTGCAGGAAGGTGCAGTGATACAAGCGCTTCTCAAAATCTCCAACAAAAAATCTATCAATCAGCCATCTAGTCACCAAGGCCTGAGGCGAGGCCCGTTGGGAAGCCGCAGGCAGGATGCGCGATGTGAACCGTTGAATGTCGCTGGCTTTGAAGTGGACGTGGCAACCTTTTGAACCCAGGATCAAGCGGGCCGATCGAACAGGGCTGCTGTACAAGACAAACCGCTTGGATGGTTGTTTTTGCCCACCGCTTGCAGCGGACTCTGGACAATCCGCTTGAGTGTCGAGTCAGATCGTTCAGGAGGTGACAAGAAGCACACCATTTTGCAAGGGTTTACAGAGCAGCCCTTGTAGTTGCATGACACGGGGCACACTCACCAAATTGCAATGAGGAAAAATATTTCCTGGGGCAATCGTTGAGCCTTACATTGACTCCAGGTTAGGGCCCATCTGCCCCCCCAATGCAGTCACACAAACGCCCTGGTTACAATCCAAGCGATTGTGCTTCCAGGTCTGTCCCTTGCTTTTGGTGGGTAAGGACGTTCTCCTATACCAGATGCGCACCAACCTTCTCACATCCTTCGGGTCATCGCATCCCCCAGAGGTCCTTCGAGTTCGAGGGAGAAATAGAGAAGAGGCCGTGGCCGGGCCCAGAAAACAGAGCGCTTCCCTCCTTTGGGGTTCCTTTCCCCTTTAAAGAACAAAGACATGGTCCTTAAAAAAGAAAACAAAAACGTTTGGCGGGTTCACAGGAACTCTTGGTTGGTTTATCGGGTGACGCAAACAAAAATCTCGCAGGCCAGGGATGCGAGGCGTTCGGAGCCGGAGAGGGATGCCGGTGGTCCCAGGATCGGGAGGGGAGGGGCGGAATGGCTTCTCTGAAAAAGGCTATGTGTTTTTTTTGAGGGTGCCCCCCTTTTTTTCAGGTTGCTTTAAGCTGCAGGAAGGGCGATTTTGGCGGCCGGGAGAAAATCTTAGCAGAGGAAGCAGGTGTGCAATTAATGCAATTGATTGATGAATCCACTTTAGATGTGCGCAAAGAGGGCGAAGATCGCCCAACAGAAAAGCCACCCTTCAACTTTCCAGTACTTCAATTCTTCGAAGTTCGGAATCTTGAGAGCTCATTGGTTGCGAATTTGTCAGGTGTTTCCGGCCGCCATGTGCTCTGACCATGACTTCAAGCCCTTCCGCCTGGTAGCGTTTGGGTTGTCTTTAAAGTGGGCGAATTGTGCGCTTTGCTTGGGCTGTCAAAAGCCAATGATGCTAGCAGAAAGACGAAGCGCCGAGTCAAGCCCCAAGCCCAAGCTGTCGGATGGACCAATCCTTGTGCATAGCAAAATCTGCCTCCGTTCGAAGCAGCGGCAAAAACTTGGGGCTCAGAAGGGGCCGCCGCTCGTGGCTCACGGCCCTGGTAGCTTGGGATCTCCCGAGGTAGATCGGGTCGAGACGGAGCTGTCGAGGACGCTGAGGCAGCTGCTGGTCGCTGGGTGAAGTTTCCCTACTCGTTGAGCAGGGGAACCCCCGCAAAAATATTTTTTGGGGTGTCACCGTTTACGACCAATGGAGGCATATTTGCAATGGAGGGTGTGGTGTTCCGTGCAGCGAGCGATGGTGACCTTGCAACAGAGACTTGGGCTTATGATCTGCAGCAAGATAGAAATGGAAACGTCACGCAGTTTGGAAAACGACTTCCCCAAGGACGTCGTGGAAGGGTTGTCGCACTATGGCAAGCGCGAGAAACCCAAGACGTGCAGGGCTGACGTTTTGTTTGATTCTTGTTCTACGTGACACGCAAGCAATGCATCAGCCAACCCGCATTGAAGGGCCGAAGCAAACAGCTGCATCAGCTGATCAAAATAGAGCGGGAGAATGTGAAATCAATAGTCAAAGTCTGGGTGTGAAGGGTCGCGGTGATGCCAGCAAAGTAGCAACGAAGGCCAGTGACAGTCCGCACTCCGGGACGCACCATGTCGTGAGCTACAAAAGGACAGCCACTCCCTGGACGGAGCGGGTATCCCTGCGGTAGTTGCTCCGATAGTAGGTTCACGCGTGCTGTCAAAAGGTTCCAATGTAGTTGCTGCCATTGCCATCCCGTCCCTCCCCAACTACCTTTAATCATGTAAAGACGCTCGTTGCAACATTGTACATTGTGCCTTCCTTTCAAGTTGATAGACCTAAGGGTGCTAACCCTAGCCGAGAAAATTCTTCGGAATAATCATGAAATTACGCCGACAAATACCCCCAAATAATCAGTAGGAGATTACAACAGCACCCTGACCAGCACCGAGGTGCTAGGAGTTGGCTGAAGCTTGAAATGCGCCAACCCTTGCTGCTCTGCCAATCACGAAAACAAATGCGGTGGGTCCTGGATTGGTATGCAGAGGACTCGATTCCAGACTGTGCTCACTTTCTGAGTTTGTTTGTTTGCGTTTCACCGAGAGGATTGTTTTGGCATTCGCACGTTGCACCCCTTCCATCAAAAACAGAAACAGGGCACTCGGAGAGGAAACGAGTGCTTGGAATACTACTCTAGTATTCGGAGGGCTCGTTTTTCCTCTGCGTTTTCACTGACGTGGGTATGCGAGATTCTGCCGCGATTGCAGCTAGTACAAGGGACCTTCGATGGTGGTCAGGTGGTCAATGTTTTAGCTGGTTGAAGTCGGGCAAACGAACAGTTTACGTTTGCCCTGGGCTGGTGCATAAAGCTGACCTGTCTGGCTCCAGCTGGCCCTTGCCAGGTCACTCACCAAGTCGGTTGTGCCCATCAACAAGGAAAGGGGGGCAGGGATCCGCCCCCGTCATTTAGTTTGGCCAGCCCCCGGTACAGTTGGCGGTGAATATTGCCCGTTGCTTGATGCTGTCACCGTATTGGCACTGTGATTCTCTCAAGCAATCCGTTCGTCCAATTCTCGGACCGGAATGGGCTTGCGATGCGGAGGGAGGATATGATCTCCAGTTTGAAGACTGATTGTCCTTGCAAGTCGTGCTCTGCCATGGCAAGCAGGATTCTCGTCTCTTTGTGTACAAAGTGATTTGGAAAAACGAGCACAGTTGTGGCTGACAGGAGGAAACCAAGGCAGCAAGAATGGGCTACCCTGAGGCAATATTGTTTTGTCAGGAAAGACGGCAGCATGAGCAGCCGACAGCATCCATAGAATGATCGTTTCATGAGCTGCTCCCCCATCCCATACATGTTTTATACATGTGTATATGTGAATATATATATATATATATGTATACTGTTTCCCCTGTGAAAACCGCTGAGATCATATCCTACGCTGCTTTGAAGCCTGCATTGCTTTTTTCCACTAGCATGCATTTTTCTTGATTCAGAGGGCATACGTATGAGGCCATGTCCTTTCAGGTGTTTCAAGATGCCAGCTCTTTTTTGAGACTTGATACCAGAGTTGCGCAGGTTGATTGACTTCAGTCGGCTTGTTGTATGCGTTAAACGTGCGTACCATTGCATCTCTGATTGTCTCAGTTGCGTTGGCTCCAGCTTGCAACTTCCTTTGCAGTCGCTGCAGGTGCCCTCTTACCCATCTTGAAGCTGAGTCAATGTAAACATTTTGGTGATTCTCAAGTTGCTTAGCAACTGAGCTACACTTCAAATAGTGAAACGGAAATCTTATTCAACAAGTAACTTGTTGAACAAGATCTCCGTTTCACTACTTGAAGGGTAGCTCAGTTGGGGCAACTTTTTCTCGCGGCAAGAGGAGCTCTCCGAGATTAAGGCGACTGGGGGACCAGAGGGGCGGCTCCGCTCCTCGAGGATTGCGCCGTTTCCATGGGTTCCGTTGCAGTGTTTTGGCTGGAGGAAGGGGCAATGCATCAGGGACGCTTGATTTGTT
>CAUJNA010003579.1:135000-222500 GCA_963377175.1 Effrenium voratum
TTTCGTCCTCCTGAAGTAGCCCTCCTTGCTTTGCTTGCCAAGCGGTGCGTTGACAATTCAGTTCGACGGTTCACCGCCGACGTAGCGACGGCAAGTTTTCAGGTCATCGAGGAGATGGGCCAGCGCTTCGAGGGCCAGCTGAAGACGGCGAAGGCGCAGCTGCTGAAGCGATCCCACCGCTTGGAGGAGATGATCAAGGCGCATCGAATCCATGGGCTTGGCCGTGAGGGACACAGATGCGATAATGTTGACCCAGGATTAATAAACCCGTCTATTATTAGGGGGTGTGCCCTCCAAAAGTGATGAATCCCCACTAAAAGGAGACACCCCCCTATTGATCAACCAGGGGTTTATTGATAGGCGCAGGGCCCAACTGCACGGTACGCACCCACGGCTGCTTGGTGTGATCTCTTCTGCGAGTGGGCAACCATATTTTCCTGCATAAAAAAGGTAGCTTTGTTCTCGGAGTTGCGTCACCGGCACTGATTGGCCCATCCCTTTCAAGTGATGGATAAGTCAGAGACTCTCCCCCCTTCATTTTCTGGGGTTAGACCAAAGGGGTACGCAAAAGGACATGGCTGACAGCGTATTGTTCTCTGGGGCATCCTGCTCGCTTCGAATCCACTTGGAAACCGTTCTCAGTTAGTTTGCTGACACCGCAGCTGTTTCAAGTCGCGTGTTGCTTTTGCACCTTACACATTTTCCAGTAGTAGGAGAGATATGTTCCTCATCAATATGGGGGCAACTTTGGGCATGCTCAGTCAGTGCTTACTTTCCTAAGCATAGCACTCGCATTTTGTCTAACCGAAGCAGTTCAGAGAGTACGCTTTGCGGGGGAAGCAGCCTAACAAGTAACCCCAGCACGCCCCTTCATCATCTGCCAAGGTGCTCAGCTCACGGTCTGACCTCCTCTGTTTGCGTTGTAATCCATGCAGCTACATTTCTTTTTGCCCTTTCCGCTTTCGCCCTTTGGAGGGCGTCTTTGTGGGCGTGGAGATGCGGCTGGCCAATGGCTCCTTCGCCAAGGGCGGCTGGGTGCCAATGGTCGTGGAGATGCGAGGCGCGGCCGCGCGGCCGCGCGACGGACTAGACGGACCGGACGGGGCTTGCTGGTTCTGTTGCCCTTTACTTTCTTCGGCTTCCCTTAAAACAGGCCCCCAAAAGCAGGCTTTTTCTTCTTCGTGCCCCTCTAAAACCAGTCCAAAGAGCGTACGCCCAAAAGGCACACGCCCAAGTATCCATCGGGGTATTTATAAGGTGTCCAATTCCCACTCAGCATCAAACCACCCCAGCTGGGTCTCAAAGCACCACTTAAGTACTGCAGCTCCCGTTGTTTTACTGGCTCTTTTCTAGCGACGGAATTTCCAAAGGGGCTCCTGACTGGTCACAACGGTTGAAAGGAGGCAAGTGGAGTACGGAATCCGCAAGCGACCAGCGTGGGAAGAAGCCAGTCTGATTGTTTGAGCCCTGATAGCTGCAGCGCTGTGGTCATTTTGCGATGTTGACATCGCCATTGCCAGGGGAAGATGAGACGGAGTCCCAGTGCTCCTGGCCCAGTCGCGGCTCAGATTCATTACGGAGTGTTGAGGAGATTGCGTTTGGGGAGGGTTGATCATGTTGGACAGCAACTTCTCTATGGTGAGGCTTAAGGCCGCTCATCAACCGTTTGAGCTCTGCAGCGCCTAAAGGGAACATCGCCCCCAATCTTGTGCTCGCTCCCAATGAGAACTGGGTGATATTCGACAGTTGACATCAGCTCTGCTTGATTTCGGCAAAGAAATGTACCAACACGTGCAAGCACTCAACCATCGATACCCATACCAAGGTCCCAACGTGTTTGGGGTGCTCAAGAGGTTTCTCGAGGTGACTGAGCAACGGTGTCAGGGTATCAGTGTGGTCAGCTCAGGATCCAGTGGCCAAACAGATGGACGTCTCTTGGCTACGAGGAGTGAGGTACTGTAAGTCGGTGTTTGTCAAAATAGGACTACCCCCCAAATGCTTGTTCTCCCTTTGGTTTCCCTGTTGCACCAACCCGAAAAAGGGTACCCTCAAGAACACACAACCCGTCCATAAGGGTTTCCCATGTTGTAGTGGCCAGATTTTGTCTCAATCAACAGTGTTTCCTACCGAATGGTTGTTAACTATCTCGAAGTTTCACAAGAGGCAGTTGCATGTTTGTCGATGTGGCAGAATTGGGCTGGTGAAGATCAAGCATTTCTTGTAGAAAATGGGCGCATCGTTGCAGCAACAAAAACATGCAACCTGTAGGAACAACTGTGACTAAACTGCTTGCATATACACGGCCGAAGTTCGTGCTAGGCCACACCATGGGATGAGTGGGAGGACTCAAAGAGAGATCTGTGACACTGCAAGGGTGGGACAGCAGCATGCCTGCTATTCAGCCATTTCTCAATCAAGGCTCAGAAGCAAGCTTTGCCGCCCGCGCATGTTCGGTTGAAGCTCTAGATGGGGGTTCCTCGTTCAAAGCTCGCGCTCGAGCTGCTTGTTTGTGATCCGAGGAAGTGCCGGCCAGATGGCGCGCGGCACAGCGCCGCGTATGAACCCGGGCTCGCTGGATAGGAGCCTGTGGGTTTCCTTCCGCAAAGGCAGCCTAAATGCATGTTCAGAAGCACAGCCAAGAGGAAGTCATCACCACAAGTGATTAGTCTAAAAATATTGACTGACTACCGGGCACACATGCGGAGGAAAGGCTGCAGAAGGGAGATGTCACTCGCGATTTTGTTCGCGGTTGAGCTGGGGCGTTACGCCTGTGTTGCGACAGGAGCGTCCCCACCTCAGGCCGGGAGGGGTGGGCATGAACGGCGCGGAACATCTTTGAACCAAATGTCAGGTCAACCGGGTCCTGCCCAAACAGTTTGCGGTAGAAAACAAAGTGCCCGCGCCATGCCACGGATTATCTTCCGGACGGGATGGTAAGCAGTATGTTACCCACCATTTGCCCCAAGAGCCCACTACAGACATCTACTTGGGCATCCCCCGCCATTCAGGGCTGCCAAGCAAAGAAGGCGGTTGAAGTGCTGCACCAACAAGAAGGCCTCTTGGGCACGCGCAGTAAATCGACAGGCAACAGTTTGCTCTTGAGCCGAACCGCAGGACAACGGTGTTTTAGCCAGACGCGAATCAAAGCCAAGCCCCGAAGTGACCGCTACAGAGGCCTCCGAATCACGTGGTTCGAAGGCTTCAAGTGACCTTTGTGCCAGATCTCTCCGAGAGCATGAGCGGCCGGCAACTGCTTCCCTCGACGAAGCTTGCAGCCACAGGCGGGGTGGGGGGGGGATGGGCGTGACCCTCCGCAAAAGAACGACTTTCACAAGAGGGAGGCCTTTCCCGTGTCTCCCTGTCTCCCCTGCCCTCATCTCATGAAAGGAAGAGCCGGAGAGTCCCTATCAGACGGCTTCAACTTGCTGGTCTTAGCCTCAGTGACTCAATGTCCTCCTTAGATAGAAAATGGCAACAATTGCCCATACATGGCGATACATAGTTGTCAAGGAGTATGCGGGGGCACTTTGCAAGTTGTGCTTCACAGTCCTTGTTTGTGGGCGCGTGGCACACCTGCATGCTTTCATGGCCTGTTTGGGTATGCCTCAAAATGCAGGCGCGCGGGGCTTTTGGGGGCTGCTTTGAAACACCGGAGACTGCAAGACACCTGTTCTAGGGGTTGATTCCCCATTCTTTTCAACCATCGTTCTTTAACCGGCTGTTTTCCCCGGGTTTTTGGTGGTTTTCAAGAAAGAAGGATCCCTGGAAAGAATGGGGAAGCAACCCTTAGACCTATCAGTGGCGTGCCTCTCACTTCTCGCTCGTGCCAGACCCACAGAACGCCAGCAAGGCCCTGAGTGAGATGCTGCAGCACCTCCATCAGGCCAGAGACACCTGGCGCAGTCGCCCCCCACGTTGCTCAGTGGCGGTACTGACTTTTTTTTCCTCTGGTACCGGGCAAGAACGGTAGCCTGCTGATGGCTGGTTGGCTACTTGCTTCGCTTCGGTGCTTGACGAACCACCAAGTGTGCTCAGCGCCCTTCACAAGCTGTTAGGTTCGCAGCCAGTGTTTGCCCACCAACAGGCATGCCTTTGAAGCTGCCAATGAAAATGGGCAAGAAGCTGCCAGGCCAATGTCCTCAAGTGCGGCTTTCTGAGACGGTTTCTCACCCGATCACTTTTGCATATCAGATCAAGCAATCCGGAGTATGCAGCTAAACCCATGGCTAGCCAACATAATTCTGCCGGCCAAGATCCCGGCAGTTATTGCCGCCCTTGGGCGCATTGTTATTCGTTCTTTATTTCCTTTCTTGTTTATTCATTTCATTTTTTTCCATGTCTTTTTCTTCTTTATTTCCATCGTTATTTCCTTCTTTCTGTTTGTCTGTGTCTGTCTGTGTCTGTCTCTATCTGTCTCTATTTTTCTTATTTCTTATTTCTTTCTTTCCTTCTTTCCTTCTTTCTTTCTTTCTTTCTTTCTTTCTTTCTGTCTTTCTGTCTTTCTGTCTTTCTGTCTTTCTGTCTTTCTGTCTTTCTGTCTTTCTTTCTTTCTTTCTTTCTTTCTTTCTTTCATGTATTTTTTGACTAATTTATTTCTTTATTTCTTTCTCTCTCTCTCTCTCTCTCTTCCTCTCTCCCTTTCTCTATCTTTCAGATGGTCCCGTTTTCGTGTTACCCGCAAGAGCATGGCAACCGATCCCATGGCCAGGAGAACCTCGAGCTGGAGCGCATGAATGCTGCGCTGGCGTCGAAGAACAGCAGTAAGCAGGCCCGGCGCCCGGCGGCTGTGGGCCTCCCTCGCCTCCCTCGCCTCTGGTTTCGCCCGTTGGGCGTTCCCAAAGATTGCTGGCAGAATTTCTGGCCGCGTAACATGCCCGAAAAGCCACAATTTGCCGGCAAGCATTCCATTTAGACGTGGCTGCGACCAACCGAAGTCAAGGGACTGGACCTGCAGAAAAAGGTGAACATCGTTGGGATGTCCCCGAAAGCAACATGTGGCTGTGGGTCAAAACCCTGTACCCCCAGTGAACATCCCAATCCCCACCAAAATAGATTAATATGGGTGGTGCACCTATCCCAAAATGGTATCATTGGTTTTGACCCACGGCCATGTGAACTATAGCCCGGACTATACACCACGTTGTGTTTTTCCGCTGCAGAAGCTGGCCGTCTCGAGGCCTCGCGCATCGCTTCCCGCAACTCGCCGGCCGCCTGCCAGACTCCTGGAGGCACAGGATGGTACTGCCTGGTTTCATATGGGGCATGGTTCTATCTAAACCTGTACGACCATCTTGGTGGGGCCAACAGCCAATGGGTTGTTGCTTGCAGATACGATCGATGCAGAATCAGAAGGAGTCGGAATATGTTGGAACATAGTTGCAGACTCAACCTGTTGGCTGAGCTGTCCCGTTAAAGTCATTTATCCGCAGAATATGCTTGCTGGTCACAACATGTAAGCTCAGTATTGGAACGGCACTCCCCCAATTTGGGTGGTCGTACCTGACTGCAAGCTTTCTCCGCTTCATTTGGAGCAGTTGAAGCGCCTGGTGGCGTTTTGGTGGTCTCCAAGTATATGGCACCGGTCATGAAATGCTTTCTTTGAAAGGGCACCGAACATAGAGCAATCTCTACTGATCTCGAATCGTGTGGTTATCTATCAAAGGTCACTTTCTGGAGGCGCAGGTCATTGTCATTTGTTTGCTGCGCTTCCAGCCTTCCAGCTTGCTGCAGCTTGGGAGGAATCCATGCGCCGAATCATCCAAACTGTTTTTTGTTTGGCATGCTTGTGGATGGCTGATTGCGGCGCTTCCTTTCAATGTTCCATTCTTTCATTCCTTCCCTGCTTCTTTTTCGTTTCTCTTTTCCCGTCTCCTCTTTTTCTGTGCCTCAGCTAGTTGAGAAAAACGACCACTCGTGCTTGGCAGCCTCCAGGCTTGCCGCAGCCTCCAGGCTATTTCAGACCATTCGTGGGCATTGGACAAGAGAGCCACCCCGACATGTTGACATTGCCTGCAAATGGGGGTGGGGTGGGCGGACTTACATGCTGCAACAAAGTGGAGCACGTGCCACTCGAAAGTGCCCCTCATCGTGACACATTGCAGTTTGAGGGCTTGGTGTTGTTCCAAAACATGGTCTTAATATGAATGGGTCCAAGCCAGAGACGTTTTTCGGGACGGTCTTACAGGGCAAACGAAGCGGTTTCTCAAGCATTGGAAGAGGTTTTTCAGTTTTGGCACTCATTTTACGAGGGAAGTTCGCCAAAGGTTGCCCCAATTAGAGCCTTCAGGCCATCTTCAGGGAGACTCTTGCGAGCGGTTGCTCGCAAAACCAACGTCAAAAAACGAGCGACAAGCCCAAAACTGCCGTTTGCGCGCACCAGGTGGCGCTATTCTCTCAAATGGGTGTCTCTGTGCCGGATTCAGATGTTCACCTCAGGGTGTCCTAAGAGCTACACTTTCACTTGCCATGCATCACTTTGCCATGAATACTGTGTACATCTCTGGGCTCAAACATAGTTAAAGCCACCATTGCTGCAACCACCTTCCTTTTGGATTCTGGGCCCTGGTTGTCCCAGAAGCTCGCGGGAAGAAAGGGCACCATTTTTTGGGCTAGCCGATTTTCAAGGGTTTCACCCCCATCCAAAAATAGAAACAAATGAAGCAGCCTGGATTCTTCAAACACTGCTTACCCAAGTAGAGGACTGCTCCTTTTGCTTTGCCCTCAAACCCACCAGAAAAAAGTGTTCCCCTCCAAAAAAGTTCGTTTAGAGACACCCAAAGCAAAGCTGCTCCGAGCATCACATGCATCCACTTCAACACCCAAGGCCACCGCTGTAGATAGAGGGTCATGACACCTGCAACATAACGCATGGTGAGCGTTCGAAAAAGTGTACCCCCGCAAATAAGCAAGGCTCCCTCCCCAATAGAATAAACTCGGCCGGGGAAAAGAGTCAAGCTGTGTGGAGGCTCCCTTCCAGTTTCCCAGTGAGTGGCTTGCCTGTGAGCTGAACAACCACCCAACCACCCAACGGCCCTGCTTTCTCCGTATGCCACCGGACTGGTCACGCGGAGTTTTTTTCCTGGGTGCATCCGGAGCCAGGCTTCAGAGCCAACTGAGGGAGAGTTTTACATGCGAGTTCCGGGAGTTGACAGCGTGATATGCTTTGATCAATTGCCGTGGAGGTTGGTGTCACACAGCTGGCTTTCTGGCAACTGGTTATTCCTAATGGCCGACCCAAAGGATCTGGACGAGTTGTTCATTTGCGTCTGAACTTCATCGGACCTCTCTGCAAGTTGCGGCACGGCAGCAGCGTGCAGATGATTTGAGACTCCTGGACGGAGCAAGCAATACGCTGGCGCCAGTTGTTTGCTGGCTTGTATTCCTGATGCTGTCCAACGGTTTGGTCCATTGCCAAGCCAGCAAGACATTGCTAGTCTTTCTCTAAGAAGCCGTGTGTGTTGTTCGGGCAAAGTGTCCAGTAGTGTATTTTCCATTTGAGAGGAATATGGGGGGCTCACGCAAAAAAATAAGAGCACTCGCTACTTTTACCCCTGTCTTTTATGCAAACCGTATTTTTGAACGTGGCTCATGTTTTGATCATTTATCCAAACCAGCAGGGCTCATTCTCTTGACACTCTACTTGGCTCATGGTATCAATGACTGGCAGGTGGGAATGCCTTCGCATGTCGCCACATAATTAAGATTTCCAGGAAAAGGGGATGCGGTGGTTGCAAGTTTCACGGAGCCCGGAGACGAGTTTTTGGTTGTTTGTGAGCAGGCAGCACGTTCACAATACCCCAAGCCTTGGATCCGCGGCAAAGATTGCCGGAGATTGCCCGTGGACCTGTCGCTGACTGGGAGATGGCACTCTTTATCTTTGCCCGTGCCACATCCCATGCCTCCTGTAAACTCGCCTTCGGGAGCGTCGACGCGACAAGAACTGGGAAGTGATACATGCGACAGATGACCGGCACCTTGAGATTCTGAGACGTAGGGCTTCTCAACTGCTGCTGGCTGCTGTTGTTGCGGTTCAAAGCGGAAAGTACGCCACGTCTCCATTGTTGGACCTCTACCAACAAAACAAAGCTGGCCGAACGGAAGATGGTTGTTTCACATGTTTGCCAGGAGTTGATGCAACGTGTTCTTCCTCGTTTGGGAGGTTTCGAGTTGAGATGCTTGCTTTTCTGATCATCCTGAACATGTTGTGTGAACAGAGCATGCTGGCTGACGCACCACTCTTTAGCCAGCAGCAGGTTGGATCCCAGAATGAGTGGTTTTCTCATTGGTTTCCCTCTAAAACCACCGGCAAAAAGGGTACCACCTGTGTGATGTATTGACTTCCTTTTGCCGGCGTCTGTGGCTTGGCGGCCACAAAGCAAGCCAATGGGCCTGCTTCGTGTCACCTGCCTTTGCCTAGACCTGGGCCGTAAGACCCTAGCGAAAGGCAGAACAGAATGATTAATGTCGGTTCAGTGAACATCGCGTCTCTCGAGGAGCAAAAGGCGTGCAGCTTCAACTGTTGATTTGTCGTCGCAGAGAGTCGACTTGAAACAGTGCATTTGTTGATGGCGCGCATGTTTTGATGGAGTTCTTTTGTTGAAGAACATTTGAGAAGAAGAGATGAGCCAGACCAACATTGCAGAGTTTGTCAACCGTGTATTTTCGAAAGGCAAGCAGTTGACAGGCACGGCAATTTAGACACGCCGCGGAGCAGTGGCCTTCAGTTGGTGCTGTTTGAGGCAATGGCCGTTCCCCATACTGGACAGAAATTGATCAGCTTCTCACACGAGCCTTTCCACTTTGGGGCATGCGTATAGCAGTCCGAATTGTTTGCTTAGATTAGATGGAGCATGTACAATACGAGATTACCTTCTTTGCGTCGATGATTCAACTCCTGTTCCGCTTAAAAGTCTGACACGCCTCAGTTGAGTGGTACATTCACTGGAAAGGATAACTAAGGACACCTTAGTAGATGCAGAATCTGGCCCATGAAACTACCAAGATTGAAATAGCAGAGGGCTGACTTTGCCACAGAGGCTCTTCTTTGATGGAGGACCATGCCACCTTCCTTTTTCTGATCGGTGAATGTCTCGTGACTTTTTGGTATGGCCAAAAGCGAGCCTAAAAGCTTTCCATCCACTGGAGTGCTCCGGAGGTTGATGGCTGCCCCTTTGCGTTTGATGCGTCGGTCTTAGTGTAAGAGGGGCATTCTTTATTATGTATCTCCCCCCATACCTTTCCGGGGAGTTGTTTGGCATTTTCATGTTCAGTTCGATGGGTTTTTGTTGAGGCCCGCAGAGGGCGCCTTCTTCGCGTGCTTGCACGCCTACCTGGATGTGTCCTTCCCCCAGCATTCCCATCTGAACGCCCGCGCCGGGACGCCAAGGCAGTGGCCCCTGCGGGGCGCTGGATTGAAGGGGTTCGGCGTGCTTGGCCGGCACTCTCACAACAATTTGGGGTCCTCAGGGCGTCTTGTCTTTATGATTTTCATAATAATTATTACTATTGTGGTTATTGGTGTTTTTTTTGCTACCATTACTATTATTACGGCCAGCCCCTGAGGTTTGCCTGCGCCACGAACCGACACAAAAACCCTAAACCTAAACCCTAAAACCCATAAATCTAAACCCTAAAAACCCTAAACCTCAACCCTAAAATCCAGAAACCTAAACCCTAAAAACCCTAACCTAAACCTTAAACCCTAAACCTAACCCTAAACCCAAACCCTAAAAACCCTAAACCTAAACCCTGAAACCCTAAACCTAAACCCTAAAACCCTAAGCCTAAACCCTAAAAAACCCAAACCTGCTTGCAGAAACCTTCACCCTAAAAACCCTAAACCTAAACCCAAAAAAACTCAGACCTGCCTGCTACCCATGCGCTCGTGGTACCACGGGCCCACGTTCTGAAGAGAACGCAGGTCACCACTTGTCAGGTATGGCTGCACGAGTTCTGCTACTTGAGTAGTAAAGGGTGCCATACTTGAACCACGTGCTGGACAAGGGTGGATTAGGGGGTGCCGGCAAACCACGGGGGCTGTGGGTATTATTACCATTATCATTAGAGTTGCGGTGACATGGGAGAAAGCTGCTGGTCACTTGATGCAGAGAAACTGCCCAGGGTGGTTTTTGAGGTGTCTGGGTGGGAATGATGCGGTGCGGATCATTCGTTATCACCAACAACTATCATCCAAAAAAGGCGGTCCACACACACACACACACAAACCCCTCTTCCTTCACGGAAGCGAAGTCTGATCAGCACATGTTTCCTGTATTCCACCTCGAGGGTGTCGCCAGCGCTCAATGCTGCCGTTCCCTTCAGTATCCCGCCGTGGAATTGACGAGCTTGTCAACCGGTTGCCAACAGCCCACGTCCTTTCGGGGACGCCCCCTCGCACCCTCAGGCGCTGCGGGTACTCTCTGCCCTGCACATTGTGGATCACCTGCTGAAGGCCGCGCGGGAGGGGCGGCAAATTCCCAGACCTCCACCGCTCTGCCGCTGTTTTCTCCAGCTTGTTCGCGTATTTGGAAGACCGCTTTCCTCAGAGACCTGATGGTTTCCATGCTGGTGGAAGAGAAAACAAATCCAGGCGTCAGACGGGAGCTGTGACTACTGGGCCCTCAAAGCGAGTTGTCTTTCGGATGGCTCATTTCACATATCTAACCTTTGCCTGAAGGTTGGCGAGCCAGATCCCTGTGCGCTTCTATTTTGCCCAAGTCAGGAGTGGAACATAGAGGGATCAATGTCCTTCCGCTGAAGTATGTTTGGAAACTCACATCTTGGATAATCAAGTGCGACAAGGCAGGTTTTTTGTGTCTTAAAGGCTCCCGGAGCTAGCAAAGAAGCAAATCCAAAGCTTGGTGTTTCCCAAGGGTGCTGTCAAACCTCAGAGGTAGGGGGTGTAAATGCACCACTCTCCACTCAGGCAAGGGGTTGTTTTCTTCATTGTCGCAAGTGAGTCGGGTGCGCGCAGCCAGAGAGGCATACCAGCCAGAATTGTGGGTGAATACGTATCTTGCTTGTGGGCCAGTCGCAGAATAAGTTCAATGGTTCCAAGTGAGTCTCGCAGAGCCAGGTGCGGGGAGAAGATCAAGCAAAAGATCAGAAGCCAGAAGGCCGGCGATAGCCGAGGGTTGCTTTGCAGGTCCACTTGCCTTGTGGGGGGAATGATGTGAGAACCCTTCGAACGTGCACCAGGTTGGAGCCAATGAGCAAGTCTGGCCATTTTGCAATCCACTGCATTGAATTGATCAATCTCATTTCCCGAGCAGCTTGCAACAGCGTTTGGAGTTGCACCATCTTTGACAATAAGTGGGGTGTTGAAGTTTAAGTTTCTTGCCCGGCACTACGTATCAAAGGGTTGAACAAAGGGAATGCCTACGATGCCTGCGGCTTCTTGGAAAAGCCTGACTGGGCTGACAAGAGTGGTCTCAGATGCCGGAGCGCACTTCCAGAAGCCGAGAGATGCTTCGGCCCGTGTGGCACAAGTGTGAATGAGGAGAGCGAGAGAAGCCACAGGAGCTGACTTCTCGGCACGGAGAAATCCATGCAGTCCGCATAGAGGATGGATCTAAAGTTTCGCGAGGTCTCGCGAGCAAACCGAGACAAGAGTGAAGAGCGTTTGACTACGACCCGCCAAAATCCGAAAGAGAGCTTTCTGTGAGAAGCGGAGGACCTTCAACAATGCCTGGGAAACTTTAGGCGAGCCAGCAAGTATATGTCTGTTTCATCTAATGTGGGTGTGCTGTCGAAAGTAAAACATGTCTTTTCAGTGTGCCCTTGCTTGAAGCTCCTCGAGCGGCCTGTGGTCGACCCGTGATGCTCAACGTATTGGCCATTTTCCGAGTCCGCTTCGGTTCCGCGCTGTTCCCCACGCTGTTCCCATCTGAATTGGGACAGGCAACGCGCCATCTCTTCTTGTTGGTCGCCCTTCAGTCTTCTGGAACATGTTGTGCCTCAGCAGGTTTTGAGAGCCGCCAACGAAATCGCTTCGCCCAGCGGAAAGTTGCTTCCAAGGACAGTTGCGCGAGAGGCTCGTCAAATACATTGCTGCGAAGGAAGGCAACAAAAAGCTGTAGCTAAAGTCAGGCGATTTGGCGGTGCCTGTTTGCTTCAACCGCAGTTGCCGTCTACGTTTCATAATCCTGCTTGTTTTGACGATTCGATGGTTCATGCCAGGCGAGGTGCAGATGGATCAAGGCTTCACTCGGGCGCGAGTGTCTTGTCCATGGGCATGGGAGCATCTGGTCAGCGTGACATAGAAGGGACCTTGTTCCGGTATGGACCTATCACGGTCTACTGTTGATTTGTCGATCGACTTTTCTTTTTCCATGGAACCATGGTATACGATTTGCTTCATTGAGGAAGACAATTTGACTAAGCATTCGGCAATCAAAGGCCTATTGCACTTCCTTACGGAGACAAGGGATGAAACATGACGGACGATTTAAGCATACTGAATTTCAACGATTGCGTGTGTTTTGTTGCGAATTGAGCATTGCTTGTCTTGCACGCGCTTCTGAATTGTGGCTAATGTTGCTTCTTCCTGTGCGGCCGGGGACAGGTTGGATTTCAATGCAGGAGCATCTTAGAGGTCAAGCTGCACTTGGAAGGTAAGGTAGTGTTTGGGGAGGGTACGCTTGGTAGGTTTGAGCATCTTAGAGGTCAAGCTGGAATTGGAAGCTAAAGTTTTTTTTAGGGGAGGGCACACCAAGTGTAGGTTTGAAGGGGATCCAAGACAGCAAGTTTTTGGGGATCCCAAATGCCATGGCCATGGCTCGGAGTTCGGCCGCCAGCTGTTCGAAGGATGTGACTCGATTCGCGAAGACTTTTTCCAGCTGGCCGGCCCAGAGGCGTGCCAACAAGCTTTTGTGACAGCTAGAGATTTCCTGACCTAGGTAGCAACACACTGCGGCACCTAACAAAGCTTGAAAGTGACGGGGAAACGGGGAACCGGTTGTTGACGCTGCTTACGGTCCTTTCAGACGAAGCTGAGCAGGGCTCGAGCAACCCGGATCGTTCCCCGAAGCACTCTCTTTCAGCACAATGCGTCGCGCGTCACTCCTTACGAAGAGCATCACCTCCGCCAATTCGCCAATCCATGAGCAGATGTCATTTTGTCCTACCAATGAGGTGGACAAGCCGCGAACGGGGCACAAACCTTCTCAGCTTCCCGGGTTGAAATGGTATTGAGTCCCTGGTCCCCATCCCAATGCCTTGCGCAGTCCGAGGTCCTGATCCTTTGCCCATTTCGCTCTGCGTGCTATGACTTTGCTCCTTGGTCGCAACGAGCGCGGGCGGCTTTGGGGGGGAAGACCCAGCCTTGCCCCCTTTTCCAAATCCCACTTTCTCTTCAACAAGCATGGTTTGGCACCAGCTTGTTCCATGCGCGGCTTGTTCTGTTTGTGTACACTATGAAGTTTCAAGCTTGTGCAGGTCCATTGAGCCGAATTTTGTCTCTGATCGATTTGTATGTTTTGGTGTGTCTTGCTCGAGCTTCGGCGGATCATTGCTTCCATTGCGGCTACGTGGCGTCTGCGCAAGAACGGATGCGAGGAGTCCAGTTTCTCGTTTCGCGCTTCGAGGTGAAGCTGCTGCTGGCCTTGATGCCGCCAAAGAAGCAGGACAGCAACGGGTCGGCGCCACGCGGGCCGTGAGACTGAGAACTTTGGTGTTGCAAAGAGGTGTAAGACCTGTTGCAGGAGTTTCCTCCGTTGGCGATGCAACACAAAGGGCCCGAAACCTCGGCAAGGCGAGTTTGCAGTAAGGTTTGAGCCAGGGGAAGTTTGGGTCATGCGAGTCATGTACCTTAATGCACCCAGCTTGCCAGCCCAACGCTCCTTCCCGCTGCTCCCCCAATGACTCGAGCCCGCCGAAAGCACCGAGTTGAGCGCCGGGAGGTCGCCAACCTGCAGCGCTTCGAAGAGGAGTTTGGTCCGGACGGGGAGATCCTGGCCTGGCCCTGAGCACACTTATTCCCGGTTGCCCATATATTGGAGTCGAACTACCCACAAACTGGCTCGTACTTGCGCTGCCTCCTGATTGTTCACTAGCCTGAGTTGATTGCAAGGTGGGACTTTCATGTTTTGTTTTTTGTGAACTTGTTTCCAAAAGCGGCTTCAAACTTGACAGCTGGGCTCGGCATGTTGTGCCCACAGAGACTCAAGCTGTTTCTTAGAGTATCACATACTCCACAGTTTCAATTCCTAGACTCTGCCCATGGCCCATAGAGCCAGGCGGACAAGCCGCCGGACTACCAGCATCTGTTTGGAGGTCGGCTTGGGAGTGAGATGTTGGGCATGTCGGGCAAGCCTCCAGATGGGGTATGCTTCTTGGGAGTGTTGAATGAGGGCAACCTCTAGGACTTGGCCTTTGTCAAACTGCCGATGCACGGCCAATCAGGTAATTGGTCCTTTGGATAGTTCAGGGGCTGGAGAGTTCCCATTGTCTTAGTGGAATGGCGCAGAAAGCAAGTAGTGCCCCACTTCAGTGGGCATAAGGCCGAGAAGCCTTTCGACTGGGTTCTGCTGATTTCTCTGACACAGCGTTGCAGAGCCACATCAGTAACCGCTGCCACTTTGGTAGAAGCGTGGGTTGCAAATCATGTGGCCGTGGATGTTGACGCCTAGCTAGTGCACATGGACTGGCCAACGAAGCCACTGCCCGCGCTGCCAGAATTTGAACGGTTGGAGTTCGTGCCTGTTTCTCATTTTTGCCCTGATGCGATTTGACTGGGTTGTAACCTGGAAGCTTCCAAAACTCCTTAGAGCGACGAGCGGTGTTCCACGAATGCCTGATTAGCTGTACGATATCAAGAAGAGTAAGTCCAAATTGAAGAATGCAGCATTGACATATCCGTATTCGCTTGGGGCCGGGGAATATTGCAACTACAACGTGCAAGTTTTGGAGACTCAAAGAACATCCATGAGGGCTCTGTCCGAGCTGCATGGGCAATCTCACAATCGCACTCCCCAAGTTGGACTTCCTCTTTGGGACCATTTTGGTGGAACTTCTGGCCAAGCCACCTGGACTCATGCGAGGGGAAAACGCCAGCTGCGCCTCCTCAAAGCTTGGCCAGGGAACAGCGATGACCGCTTCCGCATTGGCCTGACCCTGTTGAAGAAGGCACATTCGACATGGGCCGGTCGGAGGAAAGCCGGTCGAGGTTACCGTTTGGTCAAAATTGCCAGTCTGTGGCTCATTTCGCAAAGACAATGGGGATTCAATCAACAAAAACCAGAGACTCACCGAATTTCCAATATTGTGGGGTGCATTCTCCAGAGGCCAACTTGGAGGCTCCTGGTTGTCATGGGTTTTCCTGCCAAACATGTATTTGACAGCGAGGGTGGTGCTTGCGCCATGTGAGGTTTCGCCTTGCGGTCCACGGATTATGCCGCCAACCTGGAATTCTTTCCATCCATTTCCCAGGTGAACTGTTTTGACAATGGCCCGCCAAGCAGCATTGCTGATTGTTCGTTCCCAGGTCTAATTGGGCTTTGACAACCGGGAGGATATGGCAATATGATACATGTGCAGTCAAGATGGCAGCCTGCGGGCTTTGTGCCTTTGCTAAATCCTTTCTACGCCATGTCTCCAGTTGTTGAGCGACTTTCTGTTGAGATGGCAAGGCCACACAAGGCCACATACGGCCCAGCTGCTTCTGAGCGCCCTTCAGATACGTGATGGCATTTGCTTGATACACTGCAGTGCTTTGCGTTGACCGACCTCGCTTTAGATGCGGTTGCTATGACAACTTAGGAGTCCGGAGATCAGCCAACGCAATCGCCACCTATCAGCCTCGCCTGTTTTCTTCCGTTTGCCAGGGGGTGAAACTCTACGCTCCCTTCCACAATGCCGAAATCCTGATCTGCAAATGCCTCAGCCCGTGCATTCGCCAAGCTGTGGGGCCAGAGCTGGTTGGTCTGTTGGCATCCACACTTGGACGGGTTTGGTGTCCGTTTGATCTCAGGCTATTGCGAAAATGATCCTGGATTGCACTAGACCAGTAGTTCTCACAAATTTCAGCCCGAAATCGGCCCGAAACTGACCGCCCCTTTTGGGTCGCCCGCGGCAAGGCTCGCCGCTGGGCCTCCGGCAGATCACTGGGGCAGAGGGGGAAAGGCGGGGGAAGAGCAGGGTGGGGCTTCCTTTGCGCTTCCCTCTAAGCCAAGCAAGAGCAACGCAGAACGATTCTCGTTTTGGGGCTTCCTTGTGAAAAGCATCCAAGGACTCTTTGACACATCCGACACATCGCCTTAAGATGGGGGGCGCTCGGGTGAGACGAGGTTGATCCCAGCTTTTGCGCCAAAAGCGTGCCTTGAGGGAAATGTTTGATGACGGGACCAGGGCGGTGCCAGCATGCAGACTAAAGGATAACAAGCTCCTGGCTGGACGTCAACACCCTCTGGAGGGTTTTGGAAGGTCCGCGCTGGCGTAGTCTTTGCAAGAGCCATTTGTCTCGTTTTGGTACGTACATCTACAGCACATAGTGAGAAAGTAGCACATCGCCCCCCAGAGTCAGGTATGTGCTTGTCGTAGCAGTTCCTCATGGTTAGCCTCCAGTCAGGAGAGTTTTCGGCGGGTTGCCTTGCTTCAGTTTTGCCACCCGACAAGGTCATAACCGTCATAAGCCGCGAATCCTTTCACGTGAGAGCTGCCAGGAGGAGAGAGTTTGACTTCCTCTCCTCCATCGAGGTCTGCATTGTTGACAGGGCGGATGTGCTGCACATGCAGAACTGGGAGCATTTGCAGGAGGCTGGGCAAATAGCAGGGAGCCATGGTGGATGACAGCCTGCTTGACTGCTGTATTTTGATGTTTGTTTGCAAAGTTATGGAAGCTGTTCCGTGATGCAAGCTACTTTTCGTCAACCCGTTTGGCTCGATCTCTCAAACATTTACGCAGGCACATGGAGTCGAACATTCGCAGGGAATCCGACAATTGTTCACCATCTGGTGCCGATAGGTTGAAACGAGAGAATTGACAACCCCTTGCCCCCAGAGTTTGCAAACTTTTGCGCGGTCCGTCGACCGCGCGCTCTCGCAGGTGATGCAAGTTGTGAACTGCAAGCCTCAGGGTGCGGATCTCAGGACGTGTCGAGGGACGTGTCGATGCGCATGGAGGGCTTGCTCGCGGGCTGTGGTAGGATGGCGCGGATGTGCCGTGTTCGATTTTGGAGCTTTGTGCGGAATTGGCCAAGACCATTTCCACACCAAGCATGCACATCAGGCAGAGTCTTGTACTATCAAGTGCTTAGTCAATGTATATAAACGTGTACCGACCATGCTGGCCATGATCCCCACGGTATTGACCATTCTGTATGAATCAACGTGTTGCGTAGAGCAGCTCCGCGATGGATGAAGCCCTGTGAATGCAGGGATGCACCTACCAACTGTTGCAGGATGTTGCCCATCCACAGTATCAAGCCAGGCAGCCGCAGATGTTCGCCAAACCTCCCCCAGGCCTGGGCAGCATCGACATCTCCCGCCTGCGACCGCAGTTCGCCGAGAACAGGGGCCGCGAGTTTCGACAGACTGCCCGGGGTCTCAGTCCTGCGGAAGTGTCCTGTTGTCACCCTCGCATGGCTGTGTCTTTCTTTGAGAGTATCCTTTTTGGATGGTTTTACAGGGAAACCAAAAGGAAAACCCGCACACTTGTCCGCTAAAGGACACACCATTAGGTGGTTGAATCGTCACCAGGGGGTTCCCAGTTTTTAGGAAGCACTCATTCATGGATCGAATTGAAACCTCAAGCTGGCACTCTCTCCACACGCACATGGCTGCAGCAGCTCATGTCTTTCTGCCCAGAAAACGCAAGCATCTAACATGTCGCAACATGATGCAACGTTTCTCTAAGATCGGATTCTACTTGGTACTGACGGGACAGTCACTCACTTGGACGGAGTGGCTGATGACTCCAGGTGGTCACGTCGTGCGGCCAATTCCTCGATGCGGAAGCCTCGATGCCGAATGGAATTCTGCCGTGGGTCCATTTCCATCAAGGACAGCCCCGTTCTGAGGGGCTTTCCCGTCATAAAAAGTAATACAGACGGACACCACTTGCCTATGTTCTGATCCCGCGCGAAATGAAGGCAACGTTTCGGGCTGGCTCTCATCTTAGCATAGGCAAATTGGCTACTTGTACCATGTTAAGGATGTGGACGTCTTTATACAACTTGGTTGCTGATGTAGCAGTTTGACATGGCAATAGGGAGTGAGGGGTTCACAGGGTACAATCTAATGATATTGCCCCACGCTCCTACAGCAGCTCGTGCGCTGTTGGGTTGCTTTCTCAATCCACATGCGCCACAGTCAAAAGACGTTCTTTGAATGGATTACTAGGAATGGTCAACCGCTCAGGGACTTTTAGGGAGCCCCTGAAAGGCCTCCTGTGAATATGTTTTTGAAGACTACGGCCAATGTGAAGAGTTTTGACCATGCGTCGCTGCCCGATCATGGCTTACGATCTGTTTCCTTTGAACCCGCCAGTGCTGAGATGTGCACATGTGACCGTATCAGAACACCGCCCTGAATTGTTCCAGTTGCATCGTGTATTGCAGTGTGGGGTTCCAGGCAAATCACTCAATGCGGAGTTGAACAGATCACCATGCTGTATTGTAGCAGACCACAAGCTCAACAGTCCACTCTGCAATTCTTGCATTGCGGACATGTAAATTCACGCCTTGCTCGCCAGCTTGCTAATGTCGAAGGGTGAAGTCGTATTGGAACGAAGCGAGCTCATGCAGGATTGCGGCACGGAAGAACAGAGTCCGATTGGGCGATTCAAATCAAGACCTCACGAAGCCTTACAGTCTTTCAAGGAGCAAAGATGAGGCTGGGGAAGCCCACCGATTCATTCTCACACCGCGTTCGCAGCAATTCAGTTGCCCTCGCTGAGGCTGAGGCCCTCTTCAAGCTTTCCAGCGCTGCTGAAGGCGTGCTTCGAGTCCAGCTGAACTGTGGGGCTTGCCGGCAGGGGCGCAGAACCAGAACCTAGCCACTTGAAGGCGGGTCAAATGCCAGTTTGATCTTGCTTGGACATTTGAACATAATTTCAGAAGCGGGTCCGGTGAAGGACTTGAGCGGTAGGATGACAATAGTGCAACGCGAATCTGAAGCGCAGGCGAACCTCGTACCAAGTCGTTCCATGTTCATTGGTCATATGTCTTGTCTCTGGACTTTGCAAGCCCCTCTGACAGACTTGTGACAGCCTGTGAGAGGATATGACAGTGACAGATTACGACAGAGAGCTTGTCATAGCTGTGGCGCTTGTGACGGAGCTGTGGCTCCCCCAGTAGCTCCAGCTGGGCTTCAGGAGGCTCCCAGCCGGGCCACAGCCGCGACAGCCCGAAGAGCACGCTTGCGCGGGGAAAAGCGTGGTGTGTCTTCGTGGATCCTTCCAAGTAAAGTTTTTGTTTTCCCAGCAAGGGGCTGAAGATCGAGCGGCGTCTCAGCTAAGAATTTGCTCGTTGGAGTCCGTGGGCATCAGATTGCATTTTTCTGCGTGCTTGCAACCGATGTATGACATGATTATTCCATGCGCACTGTTTTTGCACTAAACATCTTTATCAACGCTTTGAGTGCCCAGCAAGACCAGATTCTGTCCAACTGATGTTCGCGCACTTCCATCATTGTTCTAGTTTGGCAACAAGCAATCAACCCAGGTTGTCTCGAACCACCAGCATTGCACACAGAATGAAGAACAACAGATGATAGTCTGTCTCGGGTCCGGACCGTTCCGAGAGCCAAGTGGTTCGTGGGCTTATCTAGAGCGATGCAGCGCCTCAAAGGCTACATATCCATATGTTTTTTTTTTTTTTTTGTGGGTGCTCATTTCGTGGTGTTGCCTCTTCAACATAGTCTTCTGTGAGTGCTGGCGCCAGGGCCTCCGGCTAAAGGGGCATCCCTGGCTGCCAGGCCTGGGCTAAAAGTCGGACGAGAGGGTGGAAGGTTTGGGGTGCGTGACGCACCGAGTCACTAGTTTCATCTGAGCACCACAGCTCTCGGCTTGTAAACTGCTCGCTTGTTGGGCATACTCACGTCTCCTCATCGGCGATTTGATAGGTTTGGCTGGATGGGCAACTGTCGTGCTTGTCCAAGAGACGTCAAGTCATTTGAACCATGCGCGAATCTTTTCACATTTGGAATGTGTTGATCAACCGCCGAGGGGAGGTTATGGATGAAGCCAGGCAGCATTGAAACACGGGCAGCAAGGGAGGCTCCACAAGGCTTTGCTGCATGGATTGCTGGGCCCTTGAAACCGGGGGCCTTTTCTCAATCCCATAGCTGAGCATGACACGCTCATGGCAATTCCTTGAGTTCATCTTGGATTGTGACATTGCGGTGTTTGTGTTTCGCCCTGCCCGGATGGGCTGTTTGAGCTAAGACATAATCTTTCTTCAACTCATCCGAATCCGGTTGATGTTTGTTTCAACAGCTTTCTCCCTTGCCATCTCATATTAGCCGGTGGCAGATGCACCAGGGTTGGCACGTCGAAGTTCATCTCGAAGACTGGCCCTTTCTTTCGGGTTACGTGTTAGTTGCACATTCCCTCCAGACAGCGTAAGCTCCATGATCAAAGTAAAGGACGTATGATCCTTGCCTCGTGGCAGGACGTAGTGTGAACGTTTCTCTTGCCATTGCCATTTGGAGCTTCATCCCGCGATCATCCCAAGAGATGCCTTCAAGCCGACGCCCCTCTTGCCATTGTCTTTGGAGGTTCCGGCGATCATGCAACAAATTCATCCCCTTCGAGCCCCGAGTCATCCTGATGCCTCAACCCCACCGTGTGCCAGGCTTCGAGCTCCGCAGCTGGGCCGTTCCAAGCGTGGGGGTGCACCTCTCAGGGGCGAGGGGTGGAGTTAGCGTGCCAAGCGTCCCATCTGGGTTCACTCAAACCCAGAAAAGAAGAGGTCGAAGTAAATAGATGAATCAGTGGCCTCGTTTACCATTGTTGGCGAATATTAGCACATAGAAAATTGTGCCATGGTGAGGCCGCGTTGCCGTTCCCCTACAGGCTGCCAGCGCTGTCCCCGCTAGAGCTGCAGTCGTTGCAACTACACCCCCAAAATGACAGCCATTGCGTGTGCTGCGCGCGCTAGGATTTGGGCTTTTAGCGTTTCGCACAATGCCATACACTCTTCGCACAATGTCAGCTTATTCACGGTCCGATAGGGTGGCCGGAGTGGGCCTACGAGAACGCAGTTTTGAGAGTTTTGTTTGTGTGGCAGGACCGCAGAGTACCGCCAACATAAATCGACGAAGATCAAGCCGGCTAACAGTCCCCCAAGCTTGTCCCGCGAGAGTCATTCGCGAGACGTCCCATTTGCTTTTGCTTTGCCATCATTGCTTGTTGCCGTTTTCGAGATTTGGGTGGATGAACGTCATTGAGATCGCCGCCCGTGTTTAGGTCATTGTGCCAGGTGTCTTTGTTCCGAATGCTTTTCAGCGCCGAAGAGAGACCAGCTATTGTTTTGAGGGTACGTGAAAAGCAATGGCGCATGTTGCGTTGCTTATCCGTTGGGCTGCGTTGCTTGTGGAGGCTTGATTGCGTACTTTGTGTGAACGCTTGTCATGGCTCATTTTGTTGTGAATTGAGCTGCTGCATTTGAGGCTCTATTCATGAAAGCTGTGAACATGTACATCTGGAAGTCATTTGTTAAGAAGCACCAGTTGTTCAAGCTTCTCAGTGCAAAGAAGCAGTTTCAGGCTTGGCGGATTTTCACTATCGATGGTCATTTTCAACTGTCACAACGTGCGCTATATGCCAGGCAGACTGAATCAAAGCAGGTCTCTTGGAATCCGGCATGGCGAATGACTTGTAAGAGTCTGTGCTTTGACACCAGCAAAGCCAGGCTGTGCTTGCCTGTTGCTGCACTTGGGTGTTTGCTGATTGGATTCACGCGCACCACTGTGAACCAGATACCCACCAATGAGTGGGGAAAGGAGGTTCGTTTGTCACAATCGTACTCGAGCACTGTGAACCAAACACCCACCACAACCCAGCCTTCAACGGGCACTTTGTCAGCGGCCACAAGCACGCCGAGGGCAGCAGAAGAAGCAATCGGCAAAGACCTGCAAGATGCGGACGACAGAGCAACAAAGATCGTGACTTTGACAATATTTGACAAGCTGTATAGTAGCATTGTGCTTCGCTGGTGGCAGCATGGCGTCTCCATTGGTTTGCCCAACATATTTGTTGTTTCGCTTGATGCAGACTCGGAGGAAGTCCGAAAGAATCATTCCATTCCTGGTATGGCGTTTGCTTGTGTCAAGGGCAGCTGTGACACCACGGCTGGCTTGAGACATCCTTCTGCCATGTGGTCAGCAAAAGCTGATGTTGTCTTTTGGATGATGAACAAGGCAGAGTTTTCAGCAGTTCTGTTTCTGGAGATGGACGTGTTCATGCAGCACAATCCCTTCACACAAAACTGTGCCGGGCTTAATCGTGGTCATAGTTTTTGAGGCTGTGATTCGCTAGGTCAAACAGGGATCGAGGGATAGACATCGCGCAAACCGGGCCGGCCTCCTGAGGTGGAAGCGCGACCCTCACCAGCTTCAAGACCTCAGCTCCTGACTTGTGGATCAGCCAGCACCTATCCCTCGACAGCATCAATTTCGGTTTGTTCGTCATCAGATCGAATCCACGGGCCCTGAGGTTCTGGGCGCAGTTTCAGTCCCTGTGGGTGCGTAGACCTTCTGATGCACTGGCAGCAGACCAGAAGGTTTTTGACAAGTTGCTGCGAAGCACTCCGCGGAGCGAGCTCTTGGTGGAAAAGCTGGACCCACAATACTTTGCTCTGAAGGAATGGCGCCATTGGACCTTCGACGTCAGCGATCTTGCCAAGGGGATGAGGTATTTCAGGGTGGGTGAGAGGCCTTTGGCCGGGAGGAGAACGCTTGCGCCTGACGAGGTGTGCTCTGTGCATGTCACGTCGACAGGAAACCGTCAAAAGGTACTGAGTTTGAGGGTGATGCTGGGCGCGGTGGAGTCAGGCTGTGCCGCGTTTGGTGGTATGGCTCCGTCCAAAGAGCTCTCAGTTTGTTGTGATCTCGGATGTGGTGAGCGATGTGGGCCCCAAGGTTGCACGGGCGATGAATCTACGTGTTGCCCCAGGGCGATCTTGAGTCACGGGTCCGTGTGCTCATCAAAGTTTCCGAATGCGCCGTGTGTGCTGCCTCGTCACCATAGCGGCGGAAAAGGAGGTGCATGCTGTTTGCATCGCGCTTTGAATGCAAGATGGATTGCTTGTGCACCGTCACTAGACATGCACGCAGGCACACGGACAAACGGACACGCCATTCCATTCCTAGTGCCTGCGTGCAGGGAACGACATGTGCCCCAGCTGGAACATTCCGGTCAATTTGCATACTTGATGAGCACAGACTCGCCCTGATTGCAACAGGGAATGCCGCAGTTGATTGAATAGATTGTTTCTCTATTGAAGATCTGTCTCATGCACTTTGCCACGTTGAGCCGCAGAATTGTTTGGTCTCCATATTGGTGCAGTTCGCCATCTCGGCACACTAGCTTCTCTTAAAGCTGGCTTCCTTGAGTGAGACTGGCTGGGCGTGACGTGCGAGTTGTTGCATGGACTTAGAGCGGCCAAGGGCGCTCGCTGGATTTGAACGAGGAGCAGGAGGACATCGATGCGGGCATGTCGCCCCTTGGCCTAAGCCGTTTTAGGTTCCTCCTCGGCACCGAGCGTTCGCACTTGTGGGTGGTTCTTGCCGAGTGCGCGCATGTGGCTCCCGTTGTGCTTGGAGGCCTCCGATTCGATGAATTAAAATTCGCTGTCACCGGCTTCTTTGAGACTGAGGGCCCACCCGTTTTTTTTGAGAAATGAGGTGACAGGAACAGATTACATTGCCTTCTGCTTGTTTGCCCGTCAATCCTAAACAAGGCATGAGCGGCACTTGGTCAGAAGTCAGAGACAGCGACAGTCCAATCTGTGGTTGGTGCGAAATCACAACTCTTTGACAGAGCAAACGGCAAGGGGGGGTCGGTGGAGACATTTGAGGGTTTGTGTGAGATGTTTGGGTGGGACGCTGAGATGAATCCTCGCTTGTGTATCCTGGAGAGGTGTTTGTGTTTTGTGATGGCGCTTTTGAGCAGTGGAAGGCGAGTCTAGAGTTTCTGAGGTTTTTTGAAGGATCCTTTTCAGACCCCTCCATCTCCCCGTAGACCCTTTTTTGGGACTCCCACTCAAGGATTGGATTCCATGCACGTTGCATGTTCTCCGAGGCTGGACATGTTGAAGTCTGCACAGAAGGCGTCCAAGGCGCCACTCCGCACCCCCAGCTCTTTCAAGGAAGAATCTTCGCAAGCCATGTCAGGAGGTGTGATAAGGGCTCCCTGGCATGCCCGGCGACTGCCACTGGACTGATTCCCTTTGCTTCTGGGGAACACCCACACCTGGGGTCAACGTCCCCCCCTGACCTCTGACCTCCCGCAGGCACCGAAAGCGTCCCAGGGCTTGCGGGGCCTGGCGAAACTGGCCCAGGGGCCCAGACTCCGAACTCGCGCGCGAGTGGCGCGTCGGGGGGTCGCCGGGTCCTCCACTTTGACCGGCAAAAAAGGGGCACGCGGGGTAAAAAGGGGTACAGATGGCAGGTGAAAAATAAAAAACGTGTTTTTTTTTCTCGCAGCTGTTTTTGAGAGGATGCCCTTGCAGATCGGGTTGTGGTGTATCCTTAAGGAACCCTCTCACAACTCACATAGTCGCAGAGGATAGGCCTTTGTCCTTGCAGGGGATCTTGAATTCTTGGGGTGGCAGATAGTTGCAGCAGATTATGTCACTTGGACCCTTAGCTGGTTCAGTTGGTGCAGCGGTTGCAGTGGGTGTTGCCCATGTGATTGCCTTGCTGATTGTTTGTGCACCGTTTATCGCTGTTTGACGTCAGAGAGCCCACTGTTGCCAGAAATGTGTTCGTGCACATGGAGAACAGTTCTACTGCCACGCCAAAAGTTGCGGCAATATCCTGGATCTCTTTGGGTGCGTATGTATGCTGTCGACGCACAGTACTTAATAACAAAGGGGGGAAGAGGCGCTCTGCGAGGACTGTATGAGCCTTTTGGACTGCACCGTGCGCCTTGTGATTCGTGAAGGCACTGAAATCTCGTTTTTTTTTTGCGTCATCCGGCATCCAACAACGCCATTTCTTCAACTTCATCAAGGCCAAAGCTGCCTTTATCCTTGTCCTTAGCTGGAGGAGGAAGCGATTCACTCAGTCGACCCTCCACAGCGGTAAAGCCCCACTCAGCTAGCAACTCCAGTCCACATCCATCCAGCGCACAAGCGCTGCACAAGCGCTGCTCCTTCCGTTCTTAACTACATCCTGCCCGACATCTCCTTTGTCGTGGCTTGCTTGACGTTTAGACATTTATTATGCGTGCACTCTTGAGTGTTGGATCCCGTGGCAAACATATGAACCCGGCACGCACACCGGGTACACTTCAGCCGCCAGCTGCCATGGTCCCTGCCAGCGCAGACGAACCGCCGGGGCCAGAAGAGATGCAGGCAGAGGAGCTCTGGGCAAGCACGACGGCCGTGCGCACTCCGAGCCGGCTTCCCGCAGTGTATTTCAGGGTTCTCCTTGGTGGCTACTTCCCAGGAGCAAACGATGAGGCGGAGATTTGTATGTGGTTTGTAGGACTGAGGCCTTGTTGGGCGGTCGCCTTTAGAACCTCAGACGTTTGCCTGCAATAGTTCACTGACACGGATGCCAGATGCCTTGAAGAAAATGAGTTCTTTTTGTGAGGTGCCCACAATGTCAATGCTTTCCATTGGTGGTCTGTCGACTAGGGAAGTGGTTGCCACAGAACCGACCATGTGGCAGCGAGAATGTGGGGCCAGTTGAGACTAGAAGCGTAGCCTTTGAGTTGAGTTTCTGGCAATCGTCCAGTCCTCACATTCGACGTGGGCAACTCCAAGGGCAAGCATCCCTCAGCGTGCGGCCCCAAATGAACGCCCTCACCGTTTGGGATCCATTCTTTGCTGCTCGGACCGAGGCCATTGCTTGACATTTACTCCAGCACTTGTCAAGAATGCTCCTGCAAGGCCACTTTCGGGAAAGGCATTATTCGCGGCTTTAGGAATTCATGGCTGTTGCAAAGCGTAGGAACTCACGTTCAGTACAGGCGAACGGCCTGATGTCAAACAAATGCTCATGCTGCAGTCTATGTGAGACATGTTGCCTATTTTGGCCAAGTATCCAGGCAAGCTATGTTACATGGACCCATGTCCACTTCCTCCTTTATGCACGCGCTAGTGGGTCAATCAGGAGTTTGCCCAATAGCAAGCCTGGCATCTTGATCAATGAAGACCCGACACCCTTGAACCCTGCATATCAAGAAGGGCTTTTTGGAGACCAAGCAGCCGTAGGAGATGCAAACAAAGATCGGCTCAAGGTCAATATGGCAGACCGACAGGAGGAGGAGTTTTTGCGGCGGGAGATCTTCCAGCACCGGTGCTATGAGCCCTTGCAGCCCCTGGCAGCGGAATCTGGGCATCCGGAAGCATCGATCGGGCCCATTGCAAAGTTGACAGTTCGGTTGGCTGGAGGTTCACCCCACGTTCCATGGTCATGCCAGTCATGCAGAACCTTTGACATGCAAACACTCAGTGGGGCAAACCTCCTCGGTGAGACCGTTTGCAGTGATCCACCCCGGAGGCCCACCGCTCCCAGTTGTTCAATGGCCTCGAGTTTCGCTTGCTTAAAGCTGACCAAAACGAAGCACAGGGTCAGAGGCTTCAGTTGCTTATAGGCCTGTAAGCTTGCAGCTCATGTTTTGCCCCCTTTGGGTACGAATCGACAAGTTGAAAGAGTTTGTAGATGAGGATACCCATTCGGGGAAGCATGACTATCGCTCATCAAGGATACTGAGCCGTGTCGCGTGCTGCGCGGATTTGGTTGCTTGGCTCGGTTGCAGACTTACCATGTCGATGGGCAGGCGAACAGGCAAGAGGGGAAGCTGCCATTGTCGAGATTGGACATTGACATTCACGTTGCATTCTTTTCGCCATCAAGGTGAGGTGTTTTGAATTGGACCCAGCAGTACCAGCCGATGTTGTTGCCCCGTTTGAAGCTGTGCGCCCTTTTGGCCAACGACAAGGTTGTTTGCGGATCGGCTTGCCTTTGCCTCGGTGCTTCACAAAGCCGAGGAGCCGCTGATCGTGGACTGCGGGGCCAATGTGGGGCTCTTTGCCCTCTGGGCGCTGTCAGAGTGGCCGGCCGCGCGCCTGTGCCCCGATCTGCAACTGGCTGAGAGGGGTTTGACGCCTCTGTGTGCCCGTTCATTGAAATGAAGCGAGGCAGAGAAGCGACGCGCCGAAGGCAATTCAGGGAGAGACGTGTTAGAAGCGAGAAAGGAGGTCAACATGCTGCTGAAATATGAGGGACATGCAACCAGAGAGAACTGCAAATTCACCCAGCGACAGACCCCAATAATAATAGCAACTCTCCCGACTCTCCGGCAACTCTGGCAGTTCTTGTTGCAAACAATTGGAACAGTCCCGCGATGTCTCGGGACATCTTGGGAACAAACCGATAGCACCGGAACACCGGTGGTACAGCAACTGGCACACCATCCGAGCGCTATCGAGGCGCAAGAAGTAGTATTGGGACATCAGCACCGTCAGCACAGCTCTGAGACACCATCGGTACATCAGCAAAAGGCGCTGGGACACACTGGGGCAAACCAGGACACGGCTGGAAGCCGCGACACCATTGAACACGGCACCACCGGCATCCCACCTGGAACAGCAATGAAGCACCACTTGCATCAAAGGGGCAGCCCAGAGACACCAACGGGACACCGCTGGAAACAGCAACTGGAACAGCGACCAGAACAGCGCCGAACAGCAAATCGGTTCGCCACCAGGACACCAGCAACCGGCACTCACTTCATTGCCAAGAGCAACAACTTGACCGTCACCGAGGCACCAGCAACTGGATCAGTGAACAGGGCAACTCCAATACACAATCGGACAGATATGGGACAAACACCGAAACAGCGCCGTGATGGCGACCGGAGCATCACCGGGACAGCGTTGAGGCACGGGAACAGCAAGACACCACCGGCAGGGCAACATCAGCAGGACACGCTGGGACACCGGAGCACGACCATTACAACACCAGCAGACCCTACGACTCAACCACACTGCCAGAACACCACCGGGCCACTGCCTTAAAAAACGCCGGGACACGACTGGCACAGCACCGAAACAGCACCGAAACACCACCGGGACACCGCCGGGACGCCACCGATGCCGCCGAGGCACCGCCGGGACCTGCCGAAACACCACTGGAAGCACGCCGCCGGGACTCGGACGCCGGGACTTTGCAAGAACACCACCACCAGCACAACCGAAAACACAACTAGGACACTACCGAAACAATTGGAACATCACCAGAACAACGCCAAAACACCGTCCGGGAAACCATCAAACCACCACCGCAACACGCAGCACCGCCAGGGTGCCACTCCCGGAAACAATGGTTGTACGGACATTTTCCAGTGAATAGAGCTCAAGGCCCCGTGGCGGGCAACAAAAAGCTGAATTGGCTGGTCCAAGTATGATCAATGGGACGCTGCCTGCAACCTCAAAGGGGAGAGTCCATGTTCGACGAAAAGGGATGTGCAGAAACGTCTCGGTATTGTCACTGGTGAGGAAAGATGACCAGAATGGCCAGCATCCATGTCACTGTTTTTTGTTTTTTCTTCTTCTTTTTCCGGTGGGTTGGATCCAACTCCCAGCCCTGCCGCTGGGACGGGTGGCGCCGCCCTTGGGATCGGCTCAGGATCTGCGTGGAGCCGCTGCCGCCGTGCCTGGCCATGCTGCGGCGCCGCCTGGCGGGACCGGGGTCGGGGCTCGGGACTCGGGGGCGCTTGGCTTCCCGGACGGGGAGCCTTGGAAAGGGACACCAATGCCCATCCAGGTCCACACAATTCGTGATAACTTGCGCTACTTGGCACCGGTGCTTTGTTCCTTCGCGACCATACTAAGGGGCTTCGTATTCAACTTGCGCTTGCTGGTTTGAAGTACGTCAGCGGCACTTTGCAATGATTTCGGTCTGCGCGCACGAGTGCAGGCAGTGCGGCTGAGTAGCTTATGGACACAAGGTTTCATTTGGCTACCCCCATGGAATTAAACCCAGTGTTTTCATCCTGCTATTCTCGAACCGGGGGGGGGGGGGGGGGGGGTACCCGTCGTCGGCTTCCGCTTCCGGTGCCATGTGCATAGGGCACGGATCGGGCGCTGGTCGTGGCTTCCGCGCTGGGCGCCACGGAGGAGGAGCGTCCGCCATGATTTTGTCGGTGAGCACGGCACAAACGTGGACCAGGTTCCCCAGTAGTGCCCTTCTCTCCCCTTTTTTGGGGGAGGGTTCCCCCACAAAGGGTAAGGGGTAAACCTTATGCCAACCTCTCTACTGGACCTAGTGGAGGAATCGGTTGACCATCTGTAGCCCAGAATCTGTAGCTGCTTATTGAGATGTTACGTCCTGAATGCAAGGTCAAGGGAGCTTGGAGGCCGCGTAGGCGAGCCCAACAATCCTAGAGCGCTGTCAAGAGTGCATCATGTGGCGCTCGGGCAAGCTGGCGCCAAACAAGCAGCAAAAGGCAGCAAGGGGGAGCTATGCGCCTTTCAAACTTTCCTTCTGCAGCATTGAGTCTGTTGGCTTAGCTGCTCAAGTCGATTAAAAACACCTAGGTGGTGAGCGCTGGGGCCCTTCCGCGGCAGACTCACTTGCAACATTCCATCACGATCATCTAGAATCCCAGAATCCCATCAGCCTTGTAGAATCTGGCAGCAACAGCACAATCATGAGCCGCAAGGATCCGTTTGAGACTCTCAGTCCTCCATGCCATGCTGCAATTGGATCCCTTCTGAAGAGCAATGGCTCGTATGGCTCTTGTTGCAGCCATGCATCTTATAGATGTCGAAAATGAGCATTCCTCAGACCTCGGAGTTCCAGTACTTCCCCTGGGCGCCGGCTGAGTCCACCCGCCACGCAGCGGAGGCGGGCCAGGGAAGTTTGGCTCGCCATCCCTGTATCCCTGCCGTTCCCAGCCAGCAGCAACGGGCGGAACCGCGTTCCAGGCACCCAAAGGGAAAACTGAGCTTCGGGTTCCGAGGGCCAGGTCCAAACATCGCGGGGACTCTCGCGAGTCGGGACACGCAACAGCATGCCAAGTCCGAGTCAAGATTGATGTTTTGACGGCGGGCAGCTCTGTCTGGGCAAGACTGGAAAAGAACAGGACATGTTCGGGCCTTCGCCCGGGCGTGTGAAGAGGCACTCGAACATGTAACAGGCAGCGATCTGCAAGTACCGGGGCTCAGTTGAAGACCATCAGTCCAGAGTTGTGCAAACTATGATCCGGTTGCAGTTAACTGATGCAATATCCATGACACGTGCCATGATGGGTTTGGCCACGCGTAGATCTTGGGCTAGGTGGCAACTCCAAGCTTGAGTGTCAAGATAGTTTTTTTTTTGAGGTTACCCTTTGGGATGGTTTAAAGGGAAGCTAAAGGGGAAACTACGTTTTTTGGGGGTTCCCATTTTTGAAACATACACATGTACTCGCTGTGTGAAAGCGGAAGCCATGGCGCAAGCTTGCCACGCTCTGAGCCAAACATATTCTCGCGGACACGAAGCGCCTAGGAAAAGCATGGTGAGCTAAGGGCGGTTTGAGATGTTCTCTTGACTTGAAAGGAATTTCTTGCTATGTGCAGAGAATTTTGATTGCCCCGCAAAATGATCAGGGAATGATGGGGGGGGGGGAACGTGGCTGCAGTTGCTCTGTGTGTTTGTTCTGGGTGCCATGGCCCAAGAAAATGTTGTTTCTGCACCAGTGAACACCAAGAGTCTGCACACAGCAGCCGCCAATCCCATTTTTCCAATCCTGCTTATCCATCCCTGAGACTGTCTTGCGGCGGGGGTAGGGAAAGAGACCCCAATGCATCGGGCTCCCCCGAATTGGTGGATTGGATTGGTGGCTTGGATATTTTGCAGCCCCGGTTCCTCTTGAAGCCAAATGGGAAGGTACTCCCCCAACTTCCAGCCGACCACACCAAACCATGAACACAAGTCTGAAAGGTTACTCAAAGGATGCATAGTCTATTTTAGTGGGGATTGGGATGTTCACTGGGGGTAACGTTAGCCCCGGATTAATAAACCCTTGGTTGATTAATAGGGGGGTGTCCCCTTTTAGTGGGGATTCAGACCACTTCTGGAGGGGTTTTCACCCCCCCTTTTCATGGGACGGGTTTATTAATCCTGGGTCAACATTACGGGATTTTGCCCCATGGCCATATGGCTGTGGCTCAAAATTCAACAGGAGAGGCAAACTGCAGGTGGTCTATGTTTCCACTTACCAGGGCAACCCATTTTGGAATTCCGGTTTTTTGAGCCACAGCCATGTGGTAACATGATCAGCATTTCTCTAAGGTGGGATTGTACTTGGTAGTGATGGGACAGTCACTCACCTGATATATCCAGCCTGGCCATTTATCCAAAAAACAAACCTGCCTCACAAGAAGAATCGATTTTGAGCCACAGCCATATATATATATATATAAAAACCTGCCTCACAAAAACAACAATCCTCTTCGGCTGGGTCCAGGCGCGGGACCAGCGCGCCAAGCTCCGAGCAGCGGCCGCGGAGGCGGAGCTGCCGCCGGAAGCCCCGGAAGGGTGACGAGGGTGGCTCGCTTTCGGAGGGGCGTGCTATAGATCTATACACGCATGTGCATGTGCAGCTAGCTGGACGTGTTTACATATATCTATATATTATAGACATACATAATACATATATGTATATATATATATATTACATGCAGATGCACATATGATGGGCCTTGGCAGAGGGCTTGAGGACCGTGGACCTGGAACACACGTACATAGACGCACAGATGTGCATGTTCTGTATAAATACATATATGTGCGCTGCATGATTGTTCCTGTGCGCATAGATACTTGAATGAAATCAGCTGATGCGTATGCGAGCGCAATTATTGTCGCAGCTGATCCCACAAGTGAAGGGTGCAGGTTGGTCGCCTTGTCTTTTTTGGGCGGTCAGCTCCCCTTGAAACTTTTTACCTTGGTCAGAGGTCAGCGATACGGTCAGAGTCTACCAAATCTTTTTTAAGACCATTTGATGAGCGGGATTCTTCCCACATGAGTCAGGTGCTCCGGTTTGGGTGTGAGACCTTTTGCCCACTCCCAAACTCAGAGAGGCCACGGCACTTCGATGAGGAGCTCCAGAAAAGCTTCCAATGCACCTCGCTGAGACAGAGTTGGAAGATGAAAGGGTTTTGTCAGGAGCAGCCCCAGTGGAGATTTGCATCACCCTTCGTTTACATGCACCTCTTGGAATTACTCGGGTGAGTCAATCCAAAGACTCATTCATCTGGCCGCTGCGACTAGCTTGAAACCACCGGTGCCCATCCAGTCACTCAAGTCGCAATAGGGACGTTCCCTAGAGTTTTGGCACATACCCCCCAATTCTGGCCGTAAGTGCGCCATGTTTGGGGATTGCTTGGTATGGGGAAGCGCCACGTGGTTCTTCGGGCTCCACCAGCTTGTGCCTCGTTAGGTACTGGGCTTGTGCGGAAAGCAGTGCAAATCATGCAGGGTTGTCATATTTCAAGGACATACAACACCATACAACCGTTTTATATGTATCAAGGATCATTAGCTCCCTTGAACCCCACAAATCCTGCAAGTGCCTTCAGCTCGCATGGCTGCATGTCAATTCGTTCGTCCCATCTTTCCCATAGTTCCCCAAACCTGTCAGCATCTTGGCACTGGACGCAGTTGGCATCATGAACTTACCTACTAAGCTGGGCCACCTGGGCCACCTGGGCCATTGTGTGTGGTTGTGTTTTTTTAAGACCGTTTTCAAAATTTCGGCGTGGGTCAGGGAAGGTCCAACTCCCATAGCCGGCTGTAAGGCGCTCGATCGATGCGCACGGCATGTCGCTTGGATCGCGAGGCAGGGTCCTGCGCCTCTCCACGGTGTTGCAGGCGGTGAAGAGCCGCAAGGGCCGGCCCGCGCCGGTGGACCTCCTCAAGGCGCTTCCAAAGAACTCGCGGCTGTTGGGGGACCTGAAAAATGGGGTTCCTCGGACTTTGCAGTCAGTTTGGAACCCAGGATGCCAGAGAAGACACCATCTGACTTCAAAGTCCGGTGGGATTACCCAATGACTTGAAACGGAGGTTGTCCTCAGAGCACCTGCACCGGTTCAGTTCCCTGGGTTCACGTCTAGGAGCTTGCCAAGAGCGGAGCCACGTCAAGGGGCAGGCGGAACATGAAACAAGGCAATGCGATATGAGAATCTCGAACGTCATCATTGCGCACACATATGTGGGACCTGAGCGTCCTCACGTTTGCTTTGTTTCCTGGGAATAGATCTGGCTTGAATGTCGGCCATCACTCCAACCGATGCACTGCCCTCGTGGGTTCTATGTTTGATTGCGCAAGGCCCGAGGCCATGATTGATCCACGCAAATATCTCTCTCACTGGCACTCACCCACGGCCTTTGCGAGGTGGACGTGGAAGGCGATGAGGACGCGGAGAGCAGGGTCCTTTGCATGTTTGATATCCATGGAACTGATTCACTGCGGGAGTGTCGGCTTCAGAATGAAGAGTCCTTTGGAGACCAGGGTCTTTGCACCCATTCCTGCACTCCGCCCTTGCAATGCTTTTGCAAGAAAGGAAGAAGCAACAAAAGAGGTCAACGGTTGGACGAATCGGCGTTTGATGCTTGGATGCTGACTATTGCGTTGCGGCCTTTTTGCGGGTTGGCTTCAATTATTTTTGGCATAGGGGTAATGTGGCGACCCATTAATCAAGATACTTCCCAACACAACTTGCGGGGACCCAATAGCGAAACCCAGCAAAACGATTCCGGAGTCGGATTTGCCCCGCTTACGTAGTCTGTTGGTAAAGTGTTGGTTTAGTAGTAGTAGTAGTAGTAGTAGTAGTAGTAGTAGTAGTAGTAGTAGTAGTAGTAGTAGTAGTAGTAGTAGTAGTAGTAGTAGGAGCAGCAGCAGCAGCAGCAGCAGCAGCAGCAGCAGCAGCAGCAGCAGTAGTAGTAGTGGTGGTGGTGGTGGTGGTGGTGGTGGTGGTGGTAGTAGTTTAGCGTAGTGATTTAGTCTTGGATCAGTATTGGCCTAGTACTGCTCAATGCTGCTTTGTTTTGGTTTAGTGTTCGTTTAGTGATGCTTAGTGCTGCCTGGTATTGGTTTAGTATCGGTTCATGGCTTCGTGCTGCCTTAAGGCAGCCTTAGTGCTCGTGTAGTATTGGCTTATTATTGCTTGGTGCTGCCTCAGTAGTGGTTTAATCTTGACGTTATACTGGTTTAGTCTTGGTCGCACTATTGCCGCGGAAGTTCATTGTTACAACTTGGTGCTCCTAAACAAACCGTACAAGGAAGTATCATGGCCTCGGCGGTGCTCCCCCTTGGAGCTTGTTTCGCCGGGCTCTTTTCGAGAAGGCTGACAAAAATGATTTGCAATTTGTGGCACAGTTTTTTTTTTTTTTTTTAAAGTTTGAGGTACAGTAGAAGCTAACAATGGATTCGCAAGGTGAAGTTCGAGAAACAGGACACATTTCCTGGCTTGGATTTTTTTTTTATTGGGAGCTCCGTGCTTTTTTTTTTTTTTTTTTTTTTTTTTTTTTTTTTTTTTTTTTTTTTTTTTTTTTTTAATTTTTTAAATGTGTAAAGCAACTTGTTTTTATTGTGTGTGTGTTTTCTTTCTTTTTTTTTGGGGGGGGGGGGGTAGTGTATATTGTTTTCGTAATTCTTTCTTCGTATTCGATACCCTTGGTTAATCATTAATCACGTACACGAAATAACAAGGGTGGCCTTTGGGACATCACGATCCAGACCACTCTGAAGGCCTGCAGCGCGAATGCAAGAACACGATGATTCAAAATCTGTAAAAGGGATGCAGAAGGAAAAGTACACTTCCCGTGCATGTCTTGGTATCCTATGGCCCGTGCTGAGCGCTTGAAGAATGCTCCAGCATGTTTTGGAATGCACTGATCATGCTTGATTCCAATTTGTTGTGTTTCAATGTTGCCCATTAGGATGTCATTTCAGATAACCACGATGTGTTGTATAGCCAATGATGTGTACTGTTGAATCACTTTAGGTCATACACATTGAGTTGGATCATGCTACTAAGTCCTTGGTATGGCCACAACGAGGCCATGTTTGTTTGCTCTATCGCGTTTTACTAGCTGTTCGGGTTGGTCTGCTTGCCATGTCGGCCGAGCGAATTCGCACGGGGCGCCATGATTGGGTCGCCTATGTTCGGGACCGCCCATGATCCGCTTGCACACATGCTTTTCATGCGGGTGTGGCAGAAACCAATGGGAGCCACAACTCTGGCCCGAGATTTGCTCAGCGTGTTTTAGCAAAGTCACGCCTTGAGGAGGCAGTGCTGCAGGGCATTGACGCAGAGGACTGGCCACGCATCCGCCAGGCGAAGCAAGGAAATCAGATGCGGGAGATGAACGAATGAGGCATTTGTTCATTGCATTGTTGGGGACATTGGGGGATGTACAGTCTTGTAAGGTTTCGACCTTGGAGAATCAGCAAGTTTTGAATGATACCATTCTGGGCCGTGGATAGTGACAGAAAAGCTAGACATGTGGCATCCAGACAACTTGCTGCAAGAGAAACTAGGATCGTACCGTGACATAGGCGACGGCATAGGCATTCAGCTCTTTGTGGCGGCTGACAGGTGGTAGCTGAAGTGCACGACATCGACGGTCGCCTCGAGCGCATCCTCGCGCTCCTGCCTCTTTGCATCAAAACATAGGGCAATGACCGGCGTTTTTGCGATCGAACCCATATGTGCAGCTATAGGCAAGAACAAATCAACACCTCAACCCCGATTAGTCAATGGAAACATGTTCAACCCCGCAGGGTCCCTCACCAATTTTGTGCCAAGCCTATCGGTGAGTTGTTTCAGCCTGCGCTGAGACTGTAACTGCATCTATCGCGAATTGGGTACATTGGCGGTATCGTGGCTGACCCCCGTATCCAAGCAGTTTTTATTCAGGTGATGCTCTTCGAGTGAGATTCTGGGTTTCGGTGGGTCAAGCCTTGTTCGAGGTCTAGCGTGGCCTCAGCAATTCAGTATGCGTGACATATCTGCGCGCATGGCAAAGAATGGCAAACCACTATCAGCGCAATCAGGCTTGTTAAAGCATACCGGCTTTGTACCCCCCCAGGCAGTTGAATTGCCAACTCTGTTTTGTCGTGCACGCAGCTGATCTATGAGCAATGGTCTCGTTCTTCCTCTCTGACAATGTTTAATCAATGGTGTGCTCGTAAACAAGCTTCAAAGGAGCACAGAATGTTGCTCCGAACGCTCACAAATCCTCGGCTTCCTCTCTTGTCAGGACTTGTGTGCGCCAACCAGCCAAGACACACCAGCCACAGCTTGATTTTTTAATCGCTGGGGCTTTCTTCAATGTTCGGCACGAGGCCCTGGTCCCTTGGTACCTGTGCCTCAGGCAAAGCCATGGCTTCGAGGTGGAGGTGAGACAACAGCTGCCCTGCATCGCAGAAGGTGCGCTGGGCGCAATTGGTGACAGGGCCGGGGTATTTAAAGGTCGGGAAGATTGAAACAAAGGTAACCTATTTTGCTGGCCTGCTTTCTTTCTTTCTTTCTTTCTTTCTTTCTTTCGTTCTTTCTTTCTTTCTTTCTTTCTTTCTTTCTTTCTTTCCTTCCTTCCTTCCTTCCTTCCTTCCTTCCTTCCTTCCTTCCTTCCTTCCTTCCTTCCTTCCTTCCTTCCTTCCTTCCTTCCTTCCTTCCTTCCTTCCTTCTCTCTGTCTTTCCTTTTCTCTCTCTTTCTTTCTTTCTTTCTTTTCTTTCTTTCGTTCTTTCTTTCTGTCTGTCTTTCATTCTTTCATTATTTCTTTCATTTTTCTTTCCTTCTCTCCCTCTCTCTCTTTATGTTTCTTCTTGGCTTGCTTCTTTGCTTGCTTGCTTCTTTGATCGCTTGATTGCTTGCTTCCTTGCTTGCCTGCCTGCCTGTTCTTTTTCTTCTTTCTTTCTTTCTTTCTCTCTTTCCTTCCGTTTCTTTCTTTCTTTCTTCCTTCCTTCCTTCCTTCCTTTCTTTCTTTCTTTCTTTCTTTCTTTCTTTCTTTCTTTCTTCCTTCCTTCCTTTCTTTCTTTCTTTCTTTCTTCCTTCCTTTCTTTCTTTCTTTCTTTCTTCCTTCCTTCCTTTCTTTCTTTCCTTTTTTCTTTCTTTCTTTCTTTCTTTCTTTCTTTCTTTTCTATGTGTGTTTTGCATTGCTGTTTGTTTGCATTGCTTTGCTTTGCTCGGTTGCCTGCCTGCTTGCCTGCCTGCTTGCCTGCCTGCCTACTTCCCTAAAAATCATGGAACCCAAGAAACCATCATTAAACAGGAGCCTCCTTTTGCGAATCGGTTCCCCTTTGTGGGTTCCATGCTCTCCGCTACGTTTCAGTCCGCATCTCTGAGGTTATCTCTCCTTCGTGCCAGCAAGTCTTCGCCTCTTCCACCTCCGCGCAGCCCGGCCCACGCACAGCGGCGCAGCTGACACGGCTGACTCAGGACGGGCTGAGGTGTGCCAGGTGTACTCGAATTTCGAACGAAAAGCTAATTATTCTGTCCCCACAGAATAACATGGACCCCAATAGGTTAAATTAGGAAGGATCATGAGGTTCATTATGTTTGTTTCAGCGAAGTAAACGCTTCTCTTTGGTACATTCCTTGGATAGCATCATGGGTTTGCTTCTGACAGCTGGCCATGAACCCATTGTGCCTCTACTCAGTCTTTTGTACCAGGCTTCTCAATGGATTGGCGCTGACGCAAGAATGGCAGGTGCTAAAACGGAGGACTTTTAGGTGATAGGCCAACAATAAACAGTCCATTTGGAGGGGGCCCTGATTCTAACACTCGTGCATGTCAAACCATCAGCCCGAATCAAGAGGCACAGGGTGAAAGCAAAGTTGATTGCGCCAGATCGCACACACCTAGACGTTCCAAGCGCAATGGCAACACATAAGGGCACGTGTAAAAATAGGGGGACTGCAAAATGGCCGGCTCTTCCCTGTAGCGGCGCTTTCGACCAAGGGGAAAAGCGTATCCTCAACAAACATGCTTCCACAACGTCGTCCACCTCATGCCCTAGCATTGCAATCGTCGGATCCTGAATCAGCAGGCACGACCTGTTCCCTGATTGGGGCCCCATGAATGGCCAGGCTGCCACTTCTCCGGGACCCTTTGGTGGACATCATTTAGGCGGGGATCCATGTCTAACCACTTTGGAGGGGGCTCCCAATGAAAATTCACAGCTATAGTATGCACGCTGTGAAAACCCGGCAAAGCCACATGGGGCACTGCGCCGCAGGCCCGGAAAGCAAGCGCCAGAGATCGGAGCAAAAACAAAGCGGCCGGGCTTTGGAGGTTGCCAGCGCGGGATGGCTTGCCTCTTGCATGCTGATGTTTCTCCAAGTGGGAAATACTCCTTGGAATTCTAATCAGCAAAGATATTCACACCGATATAGAAAGGGAGAACTATGGAGCCATATCTGCGCAGAGACACACGTGTACATTTTACGTGTTCATTTGTAGAAGATTTGCTTTGGTTTGTGCTGCTGCGGGGATAGCACCTTAGCGATTCGGGTTTCACACTGGGTATATCCCATGTTATCGGATTAGCAACTAGACAACCGCAGTAGTCTATGGTTTCACTAAACATTGCGCACAACTCAATGGGACTCACTAATTGTCCTTTCTTTTTAATAGAGGAAACTTTGACTGCTCCCGTGGTTCAATGAAAGCATTGTTGCACGAACAGTCACCAACTCAAGAATTGTGTTCTTGACATGCTAGATATACACTAGTGTACAACATGCTAATCGTACGTGTTTACAAAAGGCTTTGAATTGGCATTCGGACGGGTAAGGCAGCTCTTTCTCTGTAGCGCTTGGGAGGAGCAAATTCTCTTTTTGGACTTCGCAGAAGCACACGCGCACACATGTGCTACTGATGCCTGGCACAAGCATTTTATGTCCGCTGCCAGGTGGATTCAAGGGGTGTGGCACGGAGGTGGGCGCTTTTTGCTCACCAAGAACAACACACCGCAAAGGGACGCACCATTCATCCTTCTTAGATACTGTGCTTCAAAACCTGAATACCGCACCAATACCATGGCCACACCGCTTCAGTCCATTGGGCAGGGCTTAAAATGCTTGTGCCAAGCACCAGTAGCATATGTGTGCTTCTTCAAAGCCCAAGAGAGTTTTCTCCTCCCAAACGCAACAAAGAAAGGCCTTTCCTGCGCCTCCGAAAGACAAAGCAAGCCCTTGTGCAAAAGAACAAAGCTGGAAAGGGGGATCACTTGAAGCGGATGCCTAATGCCATTTGCGCCCCCCAAACAAAACAAAAACACCGACCTCCCTGTGGGGAAAGTCCAGGTAACTCAGCTTGGGGCCAAATAGTTTTCGGGTTTTTGTGGAATAGCTTGGCAAACACAGGTCGTTGGCACCCCATTTTGTGTCTCGCATTGGTCATCGAGCGCGTTTTTGCGCGGATGCCTGCAAAACTATCTTCGTTTGAAGTTACGAGATCCAGCGGGCACGCAAGGGAGAGGTTCGTCCGCTAGCTTCGGAGAGCATGGCCGTCATTTGACAGGCCAAGAGTTCAACCGACGGTACCGCTGGTGCAACTGCAGTTTCCTTGCGCGCAAAGCCTAAGGCCGCTCTGCCAGAAGGGCAACCTCTTCGGCAGGTACCAACTGGGGGGCAATCCACGAGTACCGGAGCTCTGAGCTGCGCATGAAGGGTATTTAAACGACTAGACCATGGCCCGCTTCAAAGGGTGCATACACGAGAATATTGACACTTTGGTGGGTTTATACAACATGTTCAAAGGGGTTGCTGGCCAACCCAAACAATCAGGCCGGGAGAACCGCAGCAAGGCCTGTTCCCTTTGTTGATGCATGGTGCAGATTCCTTGTAGACTCTGAGTTGCCCCAATGAGTATGATTATGTCCGTTGCAAGAATACAGCACTTCATTTATTGCAAGAAACATCGGCAAAGGGGAGCTGAGGCAAGCAAAGAATGAGCCGAGTCGGAGATATGAAACAACAAGCATGCGACCTGCTGTTGTGAGTTGAGACTTGCCCGGTTGACCCCGAACTGAAGCCAAGCTGTTCAGTGACGCCATGCCGCTCTCTCTTCTCTGCCCGGGCTCCCAAGGAAAATTAACGTGGCGACCAAGGCCAGCCCTTCTGCCCAAATACCACTTGGGCAACACGCGAACTCTGACTAGTGGATCCGGGTACAGTGAGAGACAAAGAATCTAAGGCGGCTTCATGGGCACAGACTGGGGCTGCCTTCGGTGTGACCTCAATGTCACACGACCCTCCCCTGGTTATCATCTCAGAGGAGCTCCGTTTGGTTCGTCAAAGGGGAAGTACTCACCCCGAGGAAGCAAAGGCCTCCGGCCGCGATTTGCAGGCGATTGCCCTGGGCATCTCCAGGCAATTCTTCTTGCACACGCAGGGGCCCTGGTGCAAGTTGATAAGCTTGCAGTTGCCATACGAAATGGCTTCCTCGAGTCTGCTCCTGGTTTCCCATCATTTCCCGCTTGCAGCAAAAGCAGGACCGCGGAAGCTGTTGTCTGCCTCGATGTGATATCACTTGGAAATGGTTCAACAGTGATAACTTGCCTTCCACTAACATGGCACCTCTGGGAGACTACCTGGAAGATTGGTTTCCTCTTCAAGGGACCCATGCTTGCGGGGGGGGGGGTAACTCCACACACAATGTTCGCACCTTCGCAGCTTCCTTCTGATAGCCGAGGCCTTGTGGCCCCTTGTCAGAGCAGTCCGACCGGCTCTTTGAGGCCTTCGAGAGCAGGTGCGCCGGGGATATTGCAATCCCCAGAATTGGAAACCCAAATGGAACTGACCTTTTGTAGACGGCTCCTCTGTTTAGTCAGGCACACACAAACAGCACCAGGATTATCTGTGTGCAGACCGAGTGGGCAATGCCCGATCTGAGAATGGGTAACAGGCAACTTGGCAAGCCAGGGAGTCTTGACCACGAGGCTGAAGTCCCAGCTGCTTTCTGAGCAGGAGACGATTCATGCCGCAGTGAAACAGCTGTCTACTGCTGAAATCATCTGGCCATGGCCGCAAATTGCACTGTAATCATGCTTGTGTTTCTGCTGCATTGGAGTTCTTATATCAAGAAGAGGCCAACTTCAACGATCTGCGTTGCCTTCGTGCAGCCCTTTGCCGAGCTGAACTGTACCATGCTGCAAAAACTTGGCACTGAAATTGTGTACCAGATTTCAACCGACGTTGCGCCTGCCAATTGTCCTGGCCGTAGGCCGCGTTTCGGCAGTGCAAGCGTCGCAGGTTCGCTTGAGCGCACACACCTGAAACGTACGCAAGCTGCGAAAGCGTTCAAATTCAGGTGTTCAGGCGATCCACAACTGATACTTGTGAACTGGCACACGTAAACCCGGTTACAGGTTACCCTCTCAAGGATTTGTGGCCGTCAGATGCACAAGTGATCAAATTTGTGGGTGCCCAAGTGATGCGAGAGTGAAGTCTTCTCAGTCAGCGTACCAACAGCATGTTTGCGAGCCCAGAAACACGGAACCTGCTGGACATTAGATATCCGCAAGTGATCCCCTAGGTCCGCAAAAGTGATCTGATTTCAAACGCGCATGTCTCATGTGAGGGAAAGTCAAGTCAAGGAAGCATTGCCTGCTAAGACGGTTTTCAGATGGCTCATATCTTTCAAAGGTTTCACGATTGTGCTCAGATAATCAGCTCCCACTTGGGATGACCTCTTTCCTCAAGCTGGTCCTGAAGCGCAAGTGAAGAGGCACGTAAACCTGAGGCAAAACATCAACATCTTTGGACCGAGGTCTTAAATAAAGTGAGGCCCGTCCGTTTCCTGCAGCAGAGGTACTGGCGCCCCCTGGGCAGCAGTCTGGAGGGGCTTCTGCTGGTCGCGACGCCCGTGCCTGAGAGCTGATGCTGCGGCTTGTTACAGCTGTCACTGCTAAAGCAAGGCAGAAAAACCAGCCCCGGCCAAGGGCCGTCGGATCTCAAAGCTGTTCCGTTTGACACGTTGCTATACTCATTGCGAGACGTATAAAACACAAGCGCCCACACGCGCACCCACACCCTCATGCGAGCACACGTACATATACACACACAACTGCGCACACAACCACCGAAGCACACACACACGCACACAACACTCGCGAACGAATTCAATCATCCAACAACAAGCACAGAAATGCAAGCCCCCACGCCCGCACCCCTGCACGCGTGCCCCCGCCCGCCGCCTGCCGGCCCGCCCCCTTGCTCTCACGCAGCGCAAGCGCCCCCACACGCAATGCGCACGCGCGCACACGCGCAGGTGCACACATGCCTATTGTTGCATGTAGCAACCGGCCGAGGACGTACTACAACTTCCTGCGGTTGCGGCGCTTCCTTCGGGAGGACGGCCTTTTGCTGGGCAGGGTCGTTTCATGGTCTTCCGGCCCATCCATGAACATCTGTCATTATCCACTGGTCTATGGACGAGACAGCCATTGATTCTGGCTTAATTGTGGCGCTTATGGGAACCTGCCGCCTTGCTGCCGGTTCATAAATGGTTTGAATACTTGCTCCATGTGTGGCCGTTGATCACCACATCACAATGCATGTTTGGGTTCTCTGTTTTGTTCGAATGACTACAAGCTGTTGCATTTTTCCTCGAGCTGCCTTTTGTCATGCTGACATAAACCAGTTTGCTTTTCCCATTGCAATTGGCAGCTGCTCCCGCAATTGCTTCGCGTTGTCCAGTGTCACTGTTCTGCTTGTTTTGCAGTCAAGGCATTAAACACAGACTTGTGGTGCTCTATGAGGTCGTTCTTGTGCAGCACAGATTATCAGGTGCCCAAAACTGATGCAAGCGGGTGGCAGACAGTGCCACAGTAACTTGACGGGCCGGGGACAAGTGCTCGCCATGTTGCTACAGCCAGTCTTTGGGACTCGAGGCTGTGGCGGTTGTCGCCCCAGCTTGCATGCCCTGCCTGAAACCACCCCTTTGCGGACTTTATCCAGGGTTCAATACATGCCCGCGGAAAAAAGCGGTGGACAATCTTCAGCCCAGCAGAGAGTTGCGCGATAGAACGCCGGACTTTCTTTGTGCTTGCAAAACATGATTGCTACATTTGGTTTGTGCACATAGGTGTCCTTGCTTGTTGTTTTGGTAGACCATCGATGACCCTGGTTGACCTGGTGGTTTCATAGTCTATTTGCCAGGGCCATCTTTGTTCTCAAAAACAAGCACCGATGTTTGTGCTGTGCCCCCAGCTTTTGCAAGGGGCCTTGTTGTGCGGCGCTGGGCGCCAGGAGGGCGCCAGTTTCGGGTCCATCTTCGAGTACTCCTCGAACCAGGCAGAGAGGGACGCCTTCCGGAAATCTGGAAGCACCAGACAAGGCGCATGAGGCTGCTTAAGGAAAATCAAGGAGCTCAAAATCGCCTCGTTTCAGAGTCCTCGGGCCAAGCCTGACACTGACGACTGACGACTGGTGTCACAGGCATTGAGCCGCGCCCGGTTCAAGTTCTTCCACGGTGAGCAGAAGATGCTGCTAGTCACCGAGCCTGGAGCTCGGTTCCAAAAGGCGGCTGCAGGACCAGGTGTTGGGCTACACGCACATCTGCCGGAGGGAGGTATTGGTGTGAGCTACCAGCTTGATGAGTCAGATTTGCGTGCGGGATGAACTACACGTACAAAGATGACTCCTCAATTCAAAGGTTCTGAGACCCTGAGCACCGCTACGTTTTTGCTGGCGGGCAGAGATCCCAGCTTTCCTTGCACGTTTTTCCAAAGTCTAAGTGTCATTTGCTTGTTGAAAGGGCCCGTCACTCTATTTTGAACAGCATCGTTGTCTCCAGCATGGCATGCAATTGGCATCAACAGTCTTAATTGCTATTCAATTGGTTGGGAGTGCGTGAAAGTGATGCAGGTCTCTGAAGCGCTGTCATTCAGTGGGTCAGTTCAGAGTTCAGACTACTCACTCGTCCTGCATCAGACTTCTTTCAAGAAAGGCCTTGTTGAATTTGGTCCTTGTCCCATGAATGACTTCCTCGGGGGCCGAATCAAAGTCACTGGTGCCAAGTAGACTTGAAATGATCGTGCCTGGCTCTTGCTTTCTTGAGGTCTGCCGGACTGTTTGGAGGCCAAACGCAATGTGCTGCTTAAGGGGTAAGAGTTTTTGAGATAGCACTGCATTCTTGACTTGGAGCTGGTCAATATGCCTTGCTCCACTGGCTCTTAGGTGAGCAGATGGTAGATTGGATTTGGTGGTCTGGCACTTCCCTGCATATTGAATTGGGTGTTTGGAAGGTACGAAAGTCCAACCGCGCATCAAAGAAAATCTGGCACCCCCCCCGTGTCATTGTTCAACATTGATCTAGGTGCGGGGCTCTCCTCCTTTTACCTTTATAACCTGCGGCTGTGCAGGATGTTTTGCGTCCGCCGCGGGAACCAAAATCCAGGCCTTGGCACGGCTATGGCAGAGGGAAAGCGGGACCTAGAGCTATTAAAAATCCGGAAAGTGTGAAGATGTCATCCCTGTGCTGCCCGGTACAGATAGTGTCGGTCATTTTTTGTATTCTTGGTATTAGATCCATGATTTTGAGTGGGGACGAGCACTTTAGGAAGGTGAAAAAGAGAACAATTCGTCCAAATGTCAACAGTCATCGCTGTAGAGGTTCCTGAGGATGAATCACATCTAGTTGAGAGCAGGGGCGCATGCTCAGGCGATTCCTCTGGTACCGGCGGTATCGCCTAAGAGGAGTGGGGTGTCTGGGGCGTTGCTGGGATTTTGGTGAAGGGGAGAATACGCTCGATTGCCAAGGTCACACTTTTCACTCAGTCACTGCATGACTTGAACGAACTTATGTGACTCCCTCAACATGCCGGCTGGTGTTGTCAGTGATTGACTTGGAAGTTGACCTATGTCTAAGTATGTTACGAACTTGAGAGGACAAATTACGCCCGCCCGATGGTGAAATGCGCGTTTCGAAGTGCTGCAGAAGGCTGTTTGCCTTACTCAGTAATTGCTTCTGAAGGTGTGTTTGGCTCAATGACTACTGCCGTCGCACTCTTGCTGACCGTTGTGATTAACAAAGGCGTGCTTCTGATCGCTAAGCTGCCCGGTGGCAGGCTTGTGGTCTATTTGACTCGAGCAGATCGTATCAATCATCCGTGCTGTATCAGCTATCATCATGTATCGTATGTACCGTATAGTATCACTTGATATTATAGACGACATCATGTGATGTCAGATTGAGCGATGTTCTCCCTGCTAGTGCATGAATAGATCTCTACAGCGGTGTGCATCCGCGTATTGTCCATCTCTCTCTCTCTCTATACAAATGAAACATCACACACACACACACACACACCCACCCACCCACGCACGCACGCACGCACGCCCGCACGCCCGCCCGCCCGCCCGCCCGCGCGCACGCGCACGCGCACTCGCACTCGCGCGCGCACGCGCTCCTGCGAACACACGCACACGAACACGAACACGCACACGCACACGCACACGCACACGCACAAGCACAGTCACAGGCACAGGCACAGGCACAGGCACAGGCACTGGCACTGGCACAGGCACACGCACGCACACGCAGACGCAGACGCACACGCACACGCACACGCACACTCGCACACGCCCGCACACCCGCACACCCACACACACAGAGCGACACACACACACACAGAGACACACACACACACATAGACACACACACACACACACACGCACACGGACACACACACACACACACGGACACACACACACACACACTCACACTCACACTCTCACACACTCACACACTTACACACACACACACACACTCACTCACACACACACACACATGTATGCACACCCGTTTGTATGTACATCTAATGCATCTACATTGGATAGCCATCGAGAGTCTCGCTCGTGAATGAAACGCATATCAGCTTCTGTTTAGCTTTGGGCTTGGTTTGGCAGCGAAGCCTCCAGGCTTGAAGCAACCATGAGAACCAATGGACAAGTGGTGGAGTGTGGCTTGTTGCCATGAAATGCAGTGTTGCTTCCAGCGTTTTGGAGTGGTTCGTGCAGCATCATGAAGTCAGTATTGCGTGGTCAAGTCAGTGAAGCCCCTGTATTGGCGGGCATAGTCCTTGTCGCAGGGGGCAACGAAGTCTATTCGCAAACGTACTTGCGCAGGCCGAATTTGGGTCAGCTCTCCTTTGGTTTGATCATCACTTTAGACCAAGTCAGAGCAACGGTGCAATCGGCTGCTCCAGGGGCGAACTATGTTCTCTTCTTCGGTGTGCCGCAGACACCGGAAATCTACGAGGAGGCGCGGAAAGAGATCCGCCGCTTGTTGGAAGTAAAAGCCACTGGGGCTTGGGAAGTCGCGTTTGGATGCCATTGGTCAGATGGACTCGATGATGCCCATCACACAAGTAGCCGTGGAAGCCTTGTTGGTTTTTCAAGCCCAAGACATGAGGCTAGGGTTTAACACACACTCAATTTATGAGCCGCCTGCAACACAGGGGGTTGATCTGAAGATCTTTCGCAGCCGGCCATGAGAACCTGTCAGACACCATTTGAAGAGAACTATAATGAAATCATACTTTTTCCGTATTTTTTGTCTCAGCCATTACCGATAGAAAGTGTTCAAGCAACTCCTCACTGGTGACTTGGATTGGTGGTTCGCAGATTTGAACCCCGTGTTTCTTGTAGAGGGCAATGGGAAGCCACTCCCAACCACCAAGCCACCAATCCAGTCCACCAATTGAAGGGAAGCTGAAGTTTGATCAAGCTCGCTGCAACAAACATTCCTCAAAGCCCATTTGTTCTACGAGCACCGAATGCATTTAGGCCTGCTGATCCTATTGGGCTGGCATGCTCAGACCTTGGTCGCATGCAGTCCTTTGGTTAAATCTTCAGCACGGATGTACGTAGTTTCGCCAACCTAGACTTGCACATTGATTCAGGTGCATGTGCTCTATCGAGTGTTGACAAGGCAGCTAGTTTTTGAGACATCAAGAGACATCTCAAATTTTGGCTGAGTTTGAGTACTCGACAAGTCTATGTGTGAGTATATCCGAGGTTGCAGCATGTGGCAAAACAGAATCAGCCTGTGACTCATCGGCCCAAACTGCTGTTCTTCCAAAGGTAACGTGCATGTCCTGCCATTACCGTTGATCGCAGCTAAAGCTCCAAAAGATTCGACCGAATCCGTTGCCAGATGCTCTCCGGTGTGCGTGTTCCCTCCACATGCAACTCCATGTGCCTCTACACGCAGCACGATGCGCAGGGGCCCTGGAGAAGGAGGTGATGAGGTATGTGATACGTTGACTCCTCCCAAACAAAGTATTGTTGTGCGGGATTCCAGAAAAACATATTTTGTAGACAAGGAGCATATTGCATGTCTTGGGGAGGAGCATGATGCTGGTTTGGGATGGCTTGGAGTTGCTTTTGATGCCACTCATCTCGTGCGGGCAGTGGCCCGGAGTGGACATCCCAGGTTTGCGCTGGAGCGTGTGGTGGGCCACGAGCGCGTCAAGAGTATGTGCCTCCCTGGGATCCGTGCGAGTCACACGGTGCTTTTTCGTTGGATGTGTGTCGTTCAACTGCGAGCCGAAGAAGCACCCAGCAGCTTAGGCGGATCTTCTTTCAGGGTGCCCTTTTAGGATGGTTTTGTAGGACTGCTAAGAGGAGATCCAGTGCATTTGGAGGAGCCCCGTTTTGAGAACCCCCGCCACCCCCCCCCCCCAACAACTCCGGAATACAATGCAGCCGTTCCTGTAAACATGGTGGGTGAAGGAGGCCTGCTATGCCCAGGATGTGTTCACCGCCCCCTTGAAATACTATCCATGCTGCGTGGGTCGTTGTGAACTACACATCCCTTGAACGGTCTGCGCATCAAGGAAAGAGACTGAAATCTAGGATTGGGACTCGGGAGACATTCTTCCCAGAAGAGATCTGACTATGCAACTGGCTTGATGCTGGTAGCCCATTCAGCAAAGCAAGGAAAAAAGCTTTGATCCTTGACCCCGTGGCCTCCCTATTCTTGCATATGTAAACATAGTAAGGGCGCTGAGCGAATTGGTTTGATGGTGCATTCAGGCATGGTGCTTGGAAGGGAGAAGACATAAAACAAGCGCGGTTTCCCGCACCCTCACACCCATGCGATGCAAGTTTGCCGACTAAGCTTAGTCGCTTCTTGGCCCTTTCCAGGCTGACCTCGGCACCGGGCAAGGTCTTTGTGGCAGCCTCAGAAGGAGCACGTTGAAATCTAGATGGCTGTGGGTCAAAACCGATGGTACCATTTTGGGGTAGGTGCACCACCCATTTTAGTCTATTTTAGTGGGGATTGGGATGTTCACTGGGGGTACGGGATTTTGACCCATGGCCAGATCGGCATGTGTCAAAATTGCGGGGACTGTCAAAACGATGTTTCGTTATATTCTCCTTTCAACCAACCTTAGAACGGGTCCTCAAAGACCAAGCACACACCCACACCGACGCCAACACCCACATGCCGCACACGCACAAAACAAAAAGTACTGATCAAAGGGAGTACTGGGAGCGCCTTTGAGTTACCACAGTTACCCCTGCAAAACAAACTGCATCACTGTTGTTTGTGACAATGGACGCATTTTGAACGTTCAGTCTTTCGGTTCTTTTTCTGGCACCTCACATGCGCTCCTGGCGACAAAAGCTTTGCTGTGATGTGTGTGGCACAGCCCGATTTTGCCGGTTCTGGCTGATTCCTTGGAGACAGTTGACCGGCTGGCGCCTCAGGATCCCAATTAATCAAGCTACATTCAAAATATGCCGACAGTCATGGACTCACGACTTTTGGTGGGTGGACATGATGTACACAATTCACCTTGTTGAACAGATGAGGCGTTTTGCAGTTCTTCATTTGGAAATGGTAGATGTTTGGTTGTTTTGCAACTTTGGCACTCCAGCGGAGAATGACATCCGCTTGCTTGGGTCAAAACAAGGCAATTCGTTTTTCTTCCGGCTGTACCGTGGGTTGAGTTTCATTTCTTGTCATGTCAGTTGATGTCAGGAGTTTGTGAGTGTCCCGGATGCCAAAACAAAAATCAGCCCGTGAATGAGATGCTAGGTGCATGCTCAGTACTTTGCAACGAGTTGGGCAACCTATGATTGTGACTGCAAGCAAGGCTGACTGTAGGCTTGCTCGTTGCGCTCCAACCCCACGGGGGTGTATAGTTTGCAGTTTCATGTGTTGATTGGTAGCGCCCACACGCACACACACACACAGACGATTCGTTCGGTGTGTGTGTGTGTGTGTGCGTGTGTGTGTGTGTGTGCCGAGTCCCCGATCTTTCCAGGGACTAGATGACGTTGTTCTCAGCAGAGGAACACACAACGAAACTGGGGATGAGAGTGGGAAGCAAGACCTGATTTCGGCTGCTGCACGTACTTCATGTTGCTTCCTTTTGCACCTCTAGAGGAAAGCCATTTGGACTTGATTCGATCCGATTCATTTGCACTCGAGCTGATTTATTCAACATTGATCCAATCAGTCCCTTGGGTGTCTCACTGTGTGTGTGTGTGTATGTGTTTCTGACCGAATCAGCAGGAGGCCTTGCGCTACTGAGGTTTATTCGTGAGGCCCGCAACGCACCATGCGGTGCGGTCAAAACAAAGTCCACTATGAGCTGATATTGAGCAACCAATCTGTCACAATCTACAACATGCGCCAACAAACAACACAACCGGAACTAAGAATCAAGCCTACAAACAATAAACAAATCACCCATCAAGCATCTTAAGTCCTGACGCCCACGCTCAAGATGTTCCTGTCCGGCAAAGACCACGCAGAACACGCTTGCTTTGACATGCATACAAAGCCACCAACCAGTGCTAGCCGCATGAAATGCATCAGAATAGCACATTGGTGATCCAGTGCTGGCTGCAAGGTTCAGTTCTTTTCAGGTGACGTTCGGATGCCAAACTCTTACGTGGGGCGTTCTGATTATGCTTCCACCTTCCGTTTTTTTTGGTGGATGTCGAATCATCATCGAATGCGGGGTTGGTCAAGTAGGTTTCCCAATTTCGGTAATCAAGGAACAAGTGCTTGTCGACCACACGCCACGGAGCTGTCGTTTGTCTCCCATTCCTACTTTTGTGTGCATATGCGGGTGGCAGCAAGGTCAACCACGCGTTTATAGCCTATTCTTCACCGATAGGTATGCCCGCGAGGTGAATGTCAGCCTCTAGAGTCTGAGAGAGACTGCAATGACTCGCCCGAGTCTGGCTCAAAGAAAGCGAAGACAGCTTCACCTTGAATAAGATGTTGTGCACCACACCATCTCGCTTGCAAGTATAGATGATATCACATCCAACCGCGATGGGACAAGCAGAGGAACCCGGATTCATGCTGGAAGGGCAACCCCAAAGCAGTGCAGCACCATCGGCAAATTCATTTTCGGACCACCCCTAGTATCCACCGGGGGAGTAATGAAGGGCGCCCATTGAGTTTCGGACATAGGCCCACAGTCAGAAGGGAGGACCAGCCCACCATCAAGAGAGTGCAAAGGAGGTACCCAACACACGGGGCATCAACACATGGACGTTGAAAGTCTGTGGCAAAGCCCGGCCCTGAAACCCCCCGTCAGTGCGGGGGGCATCCTCTGAGCGGCGCCGGGGGATGACTGGAGTTTGGCCCGCAGGGAGGCTGAAATGCCAGGCGCAGCGGGAAGTGGTGAAAGCGAAGCTGTGTGACTTTTGTTTATGCTGCAGATGCGTGTTTACCTGCGGCAAGCACGCATGTTGCTGGAGCTGAAAAAGGCAGCCGAGACACTTTCGGGAATGTGTGCTTCAGGCCGGCGTTTCCTTTGAAGGTGTGTCATGGGATACGTCAGAGCAAAGCATGGGATTATTTATAAGCAAAACATGCCCTGAGCAAACATGCGACACTTGACCAGGTACTACGAGGACCCTTGATTTCACCGTTTTTGAAGTTTACCAACAACAACGCAAATGGAAGGAAGTGTACACTGGCACTTTTTCAGGATGCCCTGATCAAGGGGCGGTACTCTCAGAGGATTGAGTGTGACAGGGTGCAACATGAGTTGATTAGGCAAGATCACGGAAGCAGGATCTGGGATCCATTGAACATCTCCCGCCCACACCAGGATGCTTGATTGGTTGTTTGCCGCTTGCATGATGCTATCACATTCATTCCCACCGCCTACCACCCTTGGGATGCCTCCAAAAAACAGAGAGAGAGAGAGAGAGAGACTAGCAGAGAGAGAGAGAGAGAGAGGGAGCCAGCGGGAAAGCCAGCCAGTTGTAAAAGGGCCCGGGACTGCAGGCTGCCGCGCCCACGGTGGACGTAGCTGCGCTGGAGGTGCCACTGGCTGTACTTGCCGGAGGGGGCAGCTGAAGGGCTGGTCACGGTCTGCTGGTCGAAGAAACCCCAGTCAACCACAAGCATCCTTATTCAAGGAGTCGATCACGGCACGCTTCGAAAAGACAAGATAGTAGAGCTCCAACCGCCAACTAGGTGGTTGGTTCTGTCAAACTCCTCTCAGCACTGGCTGTTTTCCAGTGCGCACTTCCCCTTTGCCTCCTGGTTTACTCAAAATGGGCCCATCTGGCACCGGGCGAGCTCGCCAAAGGCCGCCGCGTGGCGTTAAAAGCGGGTCTCCCGTTCGGCTCGGTGCAGGCGGCGGAAGAGCTGGAGGAGGAGGTGTGCTTGGCGTCCACCCTGGCGCCGGGCCAGTCCTTCGCCTGGAAGCGCATCCGGGAGGCCGGGCCAGGAGGGCCCGAGAGGCCCGGACACGGGAGACGGGAGTAGAGCGGTTCGCCAAAATTCATTCCAACAGGGAGGGAGTCCCCCCTGTTTTGTCACATAAACGATGAACGTAGCTTCATGCACTGGCACAAAACTACGACGTTACGACAGACAACTACTACGTAGTACACAAATAGACGTTTGAGTCAAAAGAAGTTTAGAGGGAACTTCTGTAGTACTGGAGCTATGACGAGCCAGCTCTCTCAAAGAAATGCGTGCATTTGTGCTTGCAACGGCTGAGAAGAAGCTGGACAGAGCGAGAGCTGGGGAATAGAAGCGGGCCGAAACGCGGCCTTGCGCATGAAGGCTCTTCGCATCCGCGCAGTACGGAGGCGGTCTTGGAGCGAGACCCAGCGTGTTCGGAATGGGCTCGGAACGCGTTGGGAAACGGAACTGTTGGCACAGCCGCGCGCACTGCTTCGCAGCCTTGAATCGGTGTCCCCTCTGCGGACTTTGGGCGGCTCGACTCTCGAAAACCTCGTGTTATTCAAGATGTCCACTTCGCACCATGGCTGCTTGCGTTTTTCCGCGTGGGCAACAATCAAATCGGTGAAACCTTTGCGGACTGACGCGAAGACTTGGGAATAGACATGGGCCGAAAACGTGGCCCTGTGCGCGAGTTCGGATCGTCCACATGCGCGCAAGCCACCCCTCTTGCGCCGCTCGTACGGGGGCGGGTTCGGTGCGTGCGGCGGTTGGACCGTGCAAAAACCGCGCTCGCTGCTATTGCCGCCTTTGCGGAGTTTCGGGGGTCGACCTGAAAGTAACTGTGTGCTTTTACGTGCTTCGGCTAGCGCAACCATCGATAACCATCGATAAGGGGAACCGAAGCTTCCGCCGCTTCCGCGGACTTTCGGTGGATCGACCTTGAGAAGCTGGTTGTTTTCTTTGCTTACGACGCTGACGGAATGCACCAGAAGCACCTCCCTTGGCCAGACACGTACGCAGTTCATTTTGAAGGCAGTGCGGAGGCCGCACGGGGCCTTTGGACTTGAGCTGGCCATCCCCTGTGCTGGCAGTACTGATTCAGAGCCATAGCAAGGAGAGCCATTTTGAGTGACTGTGACCATGGGCCATTAAGGACGATTGTGGGCAACAACCCTTCCATGGCTTGCCCCGCAAGCGCCGGCTGCCATTTCTGCAGGACGCGTGGCTCGGGACGCTGGGCGGCTCCGCGCTTCTGCTGCAGCAGTCCACCTCGAACCTCCGGCCGCGCTGGCGCACCCTGGCAGGCGCGCAAGTGGGGGGAAAGGTGAGCCAAGGGTGGAGGAGCTGGAAGGTGGTCATGTTTCACCACATATCCAGGTGCAGACGGATCCATGCATCAGGCTAGATAGTGTGTAACTTTGAGCGAGTCGCTTTGCCAGGATTTCAGGTCATTCCTTTGCTTGTTGGTCGAGTTTACGACAAAAGTAGTTTCTGGCTGGCTTATTTGGCAATGGTTCGATCATTTCTTGATTGTTTGCATTTGCTGGTTCCCAAGCGACTCCAAGCCGGCGACACCAATGGAGGCCAAGCATTCTGTTGCAGAAAGCTTGGCACTCATTTGAAAAAGCGTTGAGCAAATTGTGGAATCTGGCCCCTACAAACCATCAGCCTGCCAGCTCTCCAAATAGGAGGTGCCAGCTCTCCAAACAGAAGGTGTGTGGCTGCTTGGTTTCCGTCCGGTGCATCCAGTGCCAAGAGGCCCGGCGGTGACCGCGCAGCAGCTGAGGTGCTTCTTCGGGCTGGAGGCCGGAAGATGGGGTCGCAGCAAAGCGCGGAGGGGGGGAGGGGGGGCGAGTGGAAAGCCCCAGCTGCTTTTATGGGATCATCAGGGATCCCTGAATTGATTTCCCCTTGGCATGACAAGGGGTTGGCGTTATGGCCCGAATTGTGGATCAAAAAAGTGTTGCTGAGACACCCAATCGTTGCATCACCTAGGACATGGCCAGCCTGGCTTTGTTCTCCATTGCTGTGCAGGCCCAGCAGTCATATGTCCTTTTCTTGCCAACTTGGCGCCTTTACACTGAGGCAGTTGGTTAGGGAATGGGCGCAGCCAAGTGTTCGGGCAAGGATAAGAATGAGTTTATTTGGGCTTGCTTCTTTGCTCGCATGTTGATGACCAACTGGCGGCCTGCGAAGTTGCCGTGTTGGTGGGCAGGGGGATCTTTTACAAGCGCGCGAAGCTCCTACTTATTGCATGCAGCTCCAGCACATATTCGCCTCCAGAGACGCGCTTTTCCCAGTTCAATTTTCAGCAAATCTAGAAGCCATGTTGAATTCAGCTGCGTATCTTGTTCCAGCGATGGGATGTGCAGAGCTGCAGCCCACTTCGGCCAGGCGGGTGCGCCTGCTCTGGGCACGCTGCATGCCACTTGGGGCAAGAGCTGCCCACGGCTGGCAGAAGTGGCGAGGCCTGGCCACAACAGATGGCTGCGGGTCAAAATAGGTACTCCAAATGGAACCCTGCTAAATGGAAAGAAGGACTAAAACCTGCGATCCCTTGGTGGTTTTGTTTTCAACCGAAGTTTCGGATGGGCAACCAACCACACAAAATGTTCAGCCCACTTCATGAATCGGTCATTCATGGCGATGTACCGTTGGATTTCTGAATAATCGTTGGTGTATGTTGGTGTCCAAATGTCCGAATCATTGCCCTAGAATTCCAAACCACAGGCTGCGAATAGGTCTTGCTTTCCGAGTTGTCGGTTCCTGAATATCAGACTTTCGACAGTTCATGACTAAACTGCAGATTCCTAAAATCCGGCCTGTCGCCTGTCATAGTTCCCTTTCCCATGCTTTATGGATTTCAAGAATCTGATGCGTGGCACGGTGGGAATTCGCATGGTGTTGTCTCCACTGTGGCGTTTTGCGATGTTTCCCAACATGTGGACTTCACCGTGCTGGTTTCCCATGTTTCCCATGGTTTCCACTGTTGCATTGGACTTCATCGAAACCAACACGTAATATCTTGGGCTGCTTGTGGCGATCTGGTGAAGATTCGGAGGTGCCTGCCGTGGCTGCGGGTCCTGCAGCAAGACTTGGCTGAGACGGTGGTGGGCTTCATCTGCTCGCAGAACAACAACGTGCGACGCGGCCTGAGCTTGTGAGCGTATGGATTCGTATGAATGTTCACGGGTATCCGAAAGTCTATGGAGAAGAATTGGGTTCCATCCCGTTCGGATCCCACTAATTGTCTTAAGGTGGGCCAATGATGGAGCTATCATTCCGAATGGCAACTTTTGCTTGCTGTTTCAAGGGAGCCGCTAAGGGACCCCAGAAGCCATTTTCAGCGTGCCCTATGTTAGGAAACGCGGCCGAGAGATGTGGAGTTGGTGGCGTGCGTTCACTTGAGGCTGGCAGGGATTAAAAAGAAGCAAAGCATTTGGGGATGATGCAATGCTTCCAAGTGCCAACAAAGAACTAGGGAGACTGAGATCATTGTCAGCGGTTCAAGCCGAACGCCAATGGACGATTACCCACAGCCATCAGCTTTGCAGTGCGAGGTCGCGCATTTGTCTCCTCATGGACCGCCTTCGTGCACGCTACGGCCGTCTGCTGTGCAGACTGCGGCTGCCGACATCCGTACATGCAGCGGGAGGCGAGAAGAAACGCTGGGTGCTCTGGAGAGAGTGAGGAGGGGCCAAGAATACGGCCGACCCCTGCTCCTGGTGCATGGCCCACAGATTGAGGCATGCTCATTCTAAGCAACACCTCATTCAATTTCGTTCAAGGGTTCTTCCTAGGTTTTGAACTGCAAGTCAGACCGCAGCCCTGCAACACTACATGACATTGCTGCTTGGGTTTCTCTTCTCAAATCGACACCTCCAAGACCTTTCAATAGTGATCGTGCCACAAGTTTTCAGGTTCCTACGGGGCTGTCGTCATTCCTGCATTGAAAACTATGCTTCGCGAGCTGCTGGGGCCGCCTTTGCTCTTGGCCAACAGGGACATGGCTTGTCCCTCAGTTCCATGTTGATGTCGAGCGAGCTTCCTGGCGCGCACCAGCGCCACATTTGTCAGCACGATACGTCTGGATACCCCTATGGCAGCTATTTTGAAGGGTGTCCGTTTTATTTTCGTGTTACAGGTCCTGTTTCGTGCTGGCCGTCGCCAGGTCTCCAGCACGAGAAGGAGTTCCACCAATGCCCAGCGCTCTATGCTTTCCCCGACCTGGAGGTCTTAGCGGCGGTGCCGGCGCTTTGGCCATCGGGGCAAAAACTGGCGGGTTTGGATTTCCGCTGGACGCATTTTATTTTTTTTACATTTGACATCAGCATGCATTGCCTGCCATAGTCTGCAGTGCCTACAATCATCGTAGAGATAGGTAGCTAAGGTTGGACATCAGCAGGGTGTTTCGTAGGTTGTGGCTGGGAGCTTGAGGCAAGCCACAGGCTGAAGTTGAGCTCCCGGGCTTTACGAGAGTCCGCGAAGAACCGCGCAGCGTGTTTTTGCCATTGGAAGTCGGGTAGATTTTGGTTCGGGGCTGCCTAGTTTTTCCCAGGACGATTCCTGACTGCCTCAGTGGCCTTGGCTGGTCTCATCCAATCCAACTTGCCCACCGGCGGTAATGTCAATTTGGGAATAGCCCAGAAGATCACCCTCCCAGAATGATTCACTTCTGCTTAGTCTGGATTTAGGTTTGGGGTGCATCCCATGCTTTTTGTATCACAAGACATGATGGCGGAGTTCAAGAGACCGAGGGCTTGGGACGTTATACCCAGGCACAGCTTGTCGGAGTGCCTCGATGCGGCAGACGCGCTTGACATGTACTTAGCCAGATCAAGAAGATGTTTGTATCTTCCCTCTTTGGCTGCTGGACTCAGAGTGGCCCACTTTCGACCAGAATGCTATGGCTAGAATGTCTTGCTCGGCGGATTTGGCCCAGCCTTTGGGTCGCCGTGCCTTCCATCCCAACACCTTTTCTCAGATGGCCGTGGGTCAACACCAATGGGATCCCATTTTGGGGGTTTTCGGTGCACCACCCATTTTAGAACCTATTTTGGTGGGGATTGGGATGTTCACTGGGGGTACGATTTGGGTTTTGACCCATGGCCAGTTGAGTTGCTTGTTGTCAGCTGCTGTTTCTGAGGCCCAGACCCTGCGAAAGCTGGGCCTCGGCTACCGTGCCGCAACTCGGCGAGTTGGAATGCACTCACCATTTTGGAGGCCCTGGACCATATAGTAGGAATTGGAACTTCCGGCACATGTCAGGAGAGTAGTTCCGCAACATCTGCACAATTGATCGGCCCAGGAGGTATTGGCCAGAGGAGAAATCTTTTGCCAAGTCTCCTTGCACCAAATACAATGCCATGTTTGGCTGCTGGATTGGCCAATCGAAAAGCTTGCCTTCCCGGTCCGTATCTTTTGACGCGAGACGCTTTTTTTCTCTGGGCAGCAGTAGCAACATATACAGGGGATCCCAAACTATTTGAGGCCGCAGTCTCTTCAAATGAGTAGCACACTCTGGAGGCACTGCGATGGCCCAACATGCTTCACGCAAGACTCGCTTTCCCTCGCCGCATTGATACTTGCGACCAAATGGCTGTGGGTCAAAACCAATGGTACCATTTTGAGGATTTAGTCTATTTTAGTGGTTGGATTGGGATGTTTACTGGGGGTACGATTTAGATTTTGACCCATGGCCAAATTTTGTTTGCGCTTGTCCTACGCACAGAAGCTTCTGGCTGGACCTTTGGGTGCCATCCCGATGGATCCCAAACTCGGACCGTTAGCTCCCGGCAAGGCCTACCTGCGGGGAGCTGCCAAGAAGCTGCTGGAGCAGGAGCCGGATGAAAAACGGGTCAGCTCCCTTGGATCTTGAAAGTACACTATGGCGGATTCTAAACTGCATGAACACAATACGGTGCATGTACAGGTAAGCCTATACATTTTATGCTGTATACTGAAATCTCCCGAGTTCCAGGCTGGGAGCCCACGGGCTGAGGCAGAAAGTTTTGGGAGCTCTGCTTTCAAACGTTTGGTGTTTGAGATGTGCTGTTGCAAACGAAATCACCTGACATCCTCTTTCTGAACACTGCATATGGCAAGGGGGTTGGATTTGGAACGCTCGCGCGCCTTTTTAACCTCCCTAGCTTTGTCCTTTGGGCACACAAACTGCAACCTGTCGCATGGATGTGCATTGCAGCCGGTATCTTCTTTTTGGTTGCTGGTATGCTAGTGTGCGGATTACAAACACTCAGGTCCATCATCAAGTAACTTACCTTTTGAGATAGCAGGAGGCTTTCGGAAATGGGAAGCGCGATCTTTGGGTACTCTTGGAGTCTGCCATGTCAGGACTGCAGCTTGCTGAAGTGGCTGGAGGCTTGCAGGCAGGGCCGCTCTACGCTCTAGACCCGCCGAACAAGGCAAAGGATCGGCCTGAAGATCCGATGAATTTCCATCGATGTCACCTACCTTCGTAGGACGTTGATGTGTCGTCCTCAAGGATTTGGATCATCCCCACATTTGACCGGCAACTTCACATACGCTTCACGGGCTGTAGAGACTTGCACTATGTTTCATATTCAGTAGTCACATCATGCCTTTTGAGCCTCCTAACGCCTATCCTGCCAGCTAGTTCGGGCCAGGAGACTGAGTGAGCTGACGCATGTTTTGGAGGTTTCCTGGATCACCTCAGTGTGGAACTCTGGCTGAGGCTTCCATTCTGATTTCCCCGAAGCGGAGCCCCTGGGTTTGACCCGCTGGGTAACCAAATGGAGGGGGTCGCAAGTGCCTTGCACACGTTGCCAGGGAGCCGGAGCACATTGATCCCTTTCCTGCTGAAGAGCAGCTTGTCTGTGAGGTTTGAGTCACAAGACGTTTACGATTTGCCTGGAGTTGGTTGCTTGGTCTGCGCGAAATGAGTGTAGCATGCGCCTGTTTTCGGGTTTGTTATGCGAACGTGTGATTCCGGCTGAATCAGGGCAAGCAACACAGGCCTTGGGAGGTGTGGTTGAGTGTGATTGCCTGTGCCCCAGAGCAAGCTAAGCTCGCGAATTGGAAGAGCAGGCTTTGGGCCACGGCCGTGACACTGTGTCCTCAAATGATGGAATGGCATGTCCACGAAGGGTTTGCCAAGCCAGGGTTTGCGAGAGGTCCATGATTGTCAGGTAAATAAACATCTTTGAGAGCCTAGGCCATCTTCCTTAGATCTTCTCGGTTCAGCCCTTGCGTGCATTTGCGTGCCTTTGGTCAATCCTCTGTGGTTGAGCGCCTTGCTCGTTCTATCTCTTTGAGGAATTCTTCCACCCCAAACCGAGCTAGTGAAAGGACATCACATCCGACTCCTCAACCAATGTCCAGGCAATGTCAACTGGGGCTTCAATTTTTTAGTAGTCCCAGTTTGAAGAAGCGTCTCAGGATTTTCTGGTCTGAGCCGTTCAAAAGATCCAAGCGCTTGCGAAGCTGACAAATTTTCAGTATTCCCAAATGACGAAGCATCTCGGGATTTTCCTGTCTGATCCCCGTTCAACATCTCCAAGCGCTTCAAAGTTCGAAGCTGAGGCCGGAGCAGCTGCGGGCCAGGCGCCTGGAGATCCGGCGCCAGCTGTGCTGCTCAGACCAGCAGTGGCTGCCGTTGCGAGGGAGGAAGGGGGGGTGACGTGGTTGACATGGTCCCTACCATGTGCACAAGTTGGTTTATATGTTTCCTCACCCTGCCATATGCGCTCACTCCCTCCCTTCGTGGTCTATATGTACCATGTTTCCCACCATCGGCTAAGACGTCAAGCCAGGAGTGGTCGTTTTTCTGGACTTGGGAAGCACCGCCGTTGTGAGGTGTATCCAGGATAAAGTCTCTTATTTGAGGTCCCATTTTGCCTTGACAGGTCAAACGGGCGTGAATCAGTCCTCACTGCCTCCAAAGCAGACACCCGTGCATTCTGCATAGAAACAGTGTTCCAGTGAAAGCAAAACATGATTTCACTACTGTACCTTTGGATGAATTGAGGACCTGCTATGGCGAGCATTGGTATATCTTTCCTCGGCATGTTGCAAGATTTAGTCCACTGATTTGCCAACACACATCGGCAGCGTTGATCGTCTTGTTTGTTTTCCAAATGGCCTAAAGGGTTGCAACCCACAATTCTATGCGAATGCTGCTCCACTGCATGATGTGCAAGAATTGATTGCAGATTGCCCAGGTAGATTCAAAACAGCCCATAGGTGATGTTGGCATGGGCGCCCCCTCCGGCAGTGCCACTTGGATTGTTCTCAAGTGCATCAACAGCTGGTGTGGGATGTTGTACGGTTTCTCTCCGCCCAGGAGCCAGCTCCATGGCACCCCACGTCTTTCTGGCATTTGGCCCTTCAAACCAGGGCCGTTTTGAGAGTTTACCAGATCCGCATGTGGTACCCAACCAGGCGTTCAGAGACGACAAAGCTGAGGGGAAAGGCTCTTCGCATTTTGCCTAAGTTTACCATTCTGCCTCTCACCCTTCATCATATGGCCATGGTTCAAAACCAATGGTACCATTTTGGGATAGGTGCACCACCCATTTTAGTCTATTTTAGTTGGGATTGGGATGTTCACTGGGGGTACGATTTGGGTTTTGACCCGTGGCCATATCCCTTATCATGTTCCCTCTCTATGACCACCCAACCATTCCTGAGGTTTGCTGCCGGGGGTGGGCTCGAAGGTGGCGGACTGCATCGCGCTCTTCGCGCTGCGCCAGCACGGGGCCGTGCCAGTGGCGTTTCGGCGAACGTCTTGGGGGGGGGGGGATGTGGGAAGGCCAGGACTGTGTGGGAAATGGGGGCTCAGGCCCACTTTTTGTGATACCCTGACATTGCCGTGAACATGATGATTAAGATAGTCATGATACTATAATGATAACCTGAATATCACAAAAACTGATGCTTTCCACAACTAATTTGAAACATCAAACGTTCCCTTGAGATGGCTCAAAGAGTACGTTTGGTGCACAATTGAGTGTTGCAGGTGCGTGTGTGCAGGGGCAGGGGGGGGGGGGGGCAGGTGGTAAACAACCTCAGGTTTATTCGCTCGGCAAAACAGCAACATGCGAATTGATATCCTGCGCCTTGCGACCTGCTCAATGGACCCCTTCTCAATTCCTGCTCATCCTCAGACAGGGCTTGCAGGCCCTATGACCTGTCCCAAGCTGCCCGGTTATCCGGTACCAGTAGCTGCTAAGGAGAAGATTCTCTTCAGTTCAAGATTTCTCAAGGGCAGGACACCACAACAAGGAACTGACAGGTTCGGCTAGATGATCACTCAGTCAGTATTGTAGCTTGCTGGATGCAAGCCTTGCAGGGTGCTCAACTTCCATGGATGACTCTTGGGGGAATCTCCCATGAATCTGGGTGCCTTGGCCTTTTGGCGCACTTTGCCGACCCCAAACGGAGTGCAAACGCGTCCTTTCGGAGAAGCCCCGAGGACGTCCACGTCTGGCGCATCGTGACGCGAGACTACGAGCCGGAGCTGCGGGAGGCGCGCTTGCGCCATTAGACACACTTGCGATGGGAAGGACATTTTGCGGAAGATGCCACATCTTCCTTTCCTTTCCCTTCCCGTTCCTTTCCTTTCCTTTGCTTTCCGTTCCTTTCCTTTCCTTTCCTTTCTCACAGCAATTTCAAGGTAGTCCAACATGTAGAAATGGTTGGACTCCAGAATAAGGGGAGAGTAGCTGCGTTCAGTTGCAAGTCGGAATCGGGTATCACCCAAAAGGATCAGCTTGCCCTGAATTGGCCTGACTGAATGTAGCAGGACTAGCTACCTGTGGGTTTTGTGTTTGCAGAACCATATTTCAAGGTATCTTGGTTCTTCCACGTGTTGGAAGTTGGAAGCTGATCATGCAGAGTTTTTAAAGCGTTTGAGTCAATCTACTCCTTGTGCACCAGACTCAACAATCGAAATTATACCAATTTTTGCATTCACGAGTTTAGAGAGTTGTTCAGACACATGGGATCAATTCCATTTGCAGCTTGGAGATAAAGTCGTGAAGTCCAGTATGTGGTCTCGTTTGCCCAAGTTTTGGCCTTTGGACTTTTCGATGCACATGTTTAATTCGAACTTGGGAACCCTGAAAACCAGCCCTCGTGAAGGGAATCTCACCAGTCTCGCGCTGTTGGATTGAGGCATTGAGGCGCTTTATGTCCAGAATCCAGGAGTTGCTTTGCGTGCGACGCCTCGTTGACCAAAGACCCAATGTATTGGGCCGAACGTTGCCAGGGAGCAAAACTGACCTGGCTCCGATTGTAGGATTTGCTGCTCATTAGCTTTCCAGGAGGCTCAGCATGTGCCGCTGCCAGAACCTCCCAGTCTGGAGGTTTCGATCAGGCCTCTCCGGTGCTGGCTTGCTCTCCTTCTCGTCCTACTGGGCGGAACACGACTTAGCAAGTTGCATGCGCTCATTGCAAAATCAACTTCAGTGCTTCATGACAGTAGGCATCAGTCTTTGACCGGCTCCGCCGCCGCATCTTGGTGTCGCATGCCTTAAAAGGCAGCGACGCCGCTTGCGTCCGCTGCTCTTACTCACGCTCTCGATGCGCATCACGGCATGAGTGAGAGTGCTCCACGCCTTTTAAGGCGTGCGCCGGCGAGAGTGGCGATTGTCAAAGAACGACGCTGGCACGACGGCGACGGTCGTGCGGGAAAGGACGGTGGAAGGCTCCGAGGACCTCCGGTTAGGCTTACTCCAGAGGTCCTCGGAGCCATTTCCCTGCCTTCCTCGAACTATTCTTTATGATGCTGCTTACTGAATGTGCCCGACATCTTGAATCAAGGCATCAAAAGGTACATGGCACCATTGGAGGCTTGCGTATGCGGCCAGAGGTCGCACGGCGAACGTGACTGTGGGCGCCTGGTGCTGCAAAACAACAGCCGCTGTTGGGCAGACGTTCAGTGTACTGTCTGGCCAGTTGCATTGACCCTGAGGGCCGTGCGTTCCAGAGGCCGGCTTTCTGGAAGCCTAATTCGTGGTGACTTGTTCAACTCATCCATCTTATTCCATATCCTTTTGGAGGTAACTACATTGCCACTCGCGGTAGACCAGCTGTGGGCAGTTCCAATAATCCAAACAATCTGACATGGCGACTCGTGTCGTTCATGTATGCTGCGGCCGTTTGATCCACGGTCGCCCTTCCGCTCGCAGGCCAAATCGCTCACGCCCCCGGTGTACGAGAGAGTGGGCGAAGCCTTCCGGCGCCGCTTCGGTGGCTTGGAAGAGAATGGGGCGCTGGGGCAGGTAGGAGGAAGGCTGAAAGAAGGACTGTCCCGGCAACAAGGACAAGGAAACCAAAACATAATATAATAATAGAAGGGATGTTCAGCCAAACGGGTTGTCACCGCTCAGACTCCGGGAATGGTTGCGGAGGGCTGAACAAGTCGTTGCTTGCCGGGTGCCTGGCGTGCCTCCGAACGAAGGTGCGCCAATGTGTTGGTTGGTGGGACATGAGCTTCACCTTCTTCCACTGCACTCCACAAGGGTTGAGTGGGAACATTTGTGGGTATGCCCCTTCGGCACTTGCGCGCTGGTCGTGTGTATCTAGACTTGACATTGTGCTTGTTTAAGCCGTAACACAGTAGGATTAAAGTTTGTGGAGATCGACAGACTGCTTGTGTTTAGTGAGCATTTCCGTTCGGATTGCTAGTGCGTCATGGTGGTTTGATTGGTTATTTGTAGTTGGCGGCCAATTTGTTTGTTTTGGCGGTCAGGACTTGCAATTTAGCTTGATGACTTGGTGATTTGCCCAGCTTCCGCATGCTGAAATGGGGCTTTGGGTCCAACAGCGCCAATGCTTTGACCAACTTTTACTTTGGAAGGTGTTGGCAACACAACGCTGCGCTTGTTCCAAGTGGTTCAGTCTCGACTCGTACCTTTGCAGGACCCAGAGGGGCGAGGAGGGATCTTCATGCAACAGTTGACGCGCAAACTGCAATCTATTTGCTTGGAAGTGCGTGATCCTTGGGTACCACACGGGTGACAGTCACCGGAGCAAACGAGATGCGCCCTCATTCTATCATAGTTTAATCGCGTCGCCGAGTGCTTGGAGCACGCGTCCGCTCCCAGCCCTTCTGGGTGCCAGGGTCGCGTCTCGGTCTCGTCTCGGTCTCGGTCTCCTCTGCCCACCGACGGCTAAGGCGCCTTCGCAGGCTGGGCGCATTCCTTGCTCTTCGGTGCGGAGTTTGGGGAGCTGCGGCGGCGCTTGCCCCCGGAGATGCTCAAGGCGAGTGCGATAGAAACTTCGCGGCGAAACGGATCGGCGCCCTTCAAGGCTCACACCCTCAGAGTTTGGCCCCGGTTTCTTGGCACTTCGCGAAGTGCTTGGGGCATGTGTGACGTTTAACTTGAGCCTCTGTTCAGGACATGGATGACTTCCGGGAGGAGGTCAAGCAGCAGAAGGCCAAGAGGAAACGCGAGCACCTTGAACGGAGTGATGCGCTTGTCACTATTGCACCGAGGCCTTTGCTTGTTTGCTCATGCTGCTTGCTGACTTAGTTGAATGCCCCATGGTAGCTTTTACAACTCGTGCAAAGCCCAGATTTCCTCTTGCAGGCTGGTTGCGCCATCCCTTTTGGCACCCTGTTTCGGATGTCGCAGCCAGCCACGCAGATGTCCCACACCCTTACACTGCACCTAGACCCCGTAGCGCAGGGGACTGAACCTGAAGAAACAAACTTTGGAGCCTACCCTAAAAAACATGGGGCGCATTTCTTTGGAAAGGCGGTTAATTCAGAGCATGTCATTGCGCATTGCTTAGGGGTGAAGCTGAGCTTTATGTGCGAAACTTGCAAATCATGTTTGCATGGCCGACTCAAAGGTCGGGTAGACACTCCTATTGACAGAGGCAGAACGCGATTTTGTCGGCGTTTGCAGACATGCCGAATACCTGACCTCAGGTCACGCATTGGTTCCTTTCCACGCAAAACCCGCCCAAGGAGATCGAATGGCCAAGAGGTGGCCTCGCCCAAAGTGGCGTCGCCCAAAGTGGCTCCAAAGCGAAGCCCAAAGCAGGCGGGGGCGCCAAGGATCCAAGAGCGCAGTGTTTGTGGTCAGTATGAAGGCCCGCTTGGCTTTGAGCTTCAGAACAGTCATTTGGAACCAAACAGATAGGCACCCGTTTATTTTGATTATTAAGCAGTCGTCCCGTTGTTTTCGATTTTATTGCCATACCAGTTGGGGGAGCTGTGTTGGAGGTTGTCCCTTTTTGTTTCGATCACACGAGGATTTGGGTTTCTCGCCGTTCTCACGTGATGTGCTCTCAGCAACGAGCAAGGCGTACGTTGCGATTTCATGCAGTTTTGCGTTTATGCCACCACCTCGCATATCGCAAAACTGAGCTATGATCGTTGGGATTCCGTGGGGATGCGCTTCTGAGTGCTGAACAACGCCTCATTTGGGCTGCCATGATCTTGCGATTCCATGAAGGTAAGCCCTGAAGAGACGCCGTTGGGACGACTTCTTGGATCTTGCGATTTCAAGCGGGAAAGCATGAGTGGGACGGCGTGGGGTGACTTTCACGGGACCCTGTGCGTACTGGTAGCATGCACCCCATTGGCCCTAGTCTGTCCAAGAAGGGCAAGTGAGAAACAGAGCAGCCCAGAGCATGAAGAAATAAAATTGCAGGGAACTCGCAGTGGTTCGATAAATGAAAAGTCGCAACGAGCAGGAAACAAAAACTGTTGCATGCCTGCAGGAAACACCATATGATTCAAAGGAGAAGCGGTGCAATGGACCAAAACGCGACCTTGTGATTGCCTCTCGAACAAGATGCCGGCAGTGGCGACCCCGGGATGTAGGCGAAACAAGGCCCAAACATGGACTTGGGAATGTCGACATTCGGCTCGCAACTCCCGAACTATGCTCCAGAATATGGAAAATCAGAGCAGAGCAGAAAGCATGCTGAACGCGGCCTGCAACTTAAGCAAGAGGCGCGCACACAAACGCACACACACACACAAGCGAGTGTGTGTGTGTGTGTGTGTGTGTGTCTGTGTGTCTGTGTGTCTGTGTGTCTGTGTGTCTGTGTGTTTGTGCGTCTGTGTGTCTGTGTGTCTGTGTGTCTGTGTGTCTGTGTGTCTGTGTGTCTGTGTGTCTGTGTGATCTGTGTGTCTGTGTGTCTGTGTGTCTGTGCGTCTGTGCGTCTGTGTGTCTGTGTGTCTGTGTGTCTGTGTGTCTGTGTGTCTGTGTGTCTGTGTGTCTGTGTGTCTGTGTGTCTGTGTGTTTGTGACATTGTGTGTGTGTGTGGTGTGTGTGTGTGTGTGTGTGCCTGTGTGTCTGTGTCTGTGTGTTTTTGTGTTCTTGATTGCTCAGTAAGCAGCCTGCAAAAGACAACAGGCCCTGCGTGCGCAATATTTTCCTCGCATGTATGTAATGTGTTAATCCCTGAAATTTCAGCACTGAGATCGCTTCATCTAGCTGTGATGCCACCCCGCCCTTGCCGGTTCGAACAGAGGCAACAGGGGGTTTGTTCTGTTTCAAGGGGACCCGCAGAATGAGCGCTTTCCCTCCAAATTGCGTTCAAAGCCGCCTCAAAGGGTACCCTCTGGAAAAACAGCAATTTGAAACCTGGCGCTCTGATGCCAGGCCCAGAAGCGCCCAGCGACGAAGAAAAGCGCGAGCGGAGGGCCGATAGGACCTGCAACCTGGTCCTTTTGCACTTAGGGACTTCATGCTGTAGCTGTAGTTTTGTTCGCTACCTGTAGTGGGGATTAACCCTCGAAATTCAGGGCTTTACCCCAGTTCTTTCAATTGAAGGATGCCAAGTCCGGCGTTCGCAAAGAGCAGATATGACCGCTGACCACATCAAATGAACATGCCTTTCAATCACCTCGCCGTGACTCGCTGCGACATGACAAAGCGGGGGCTGTGGCCGGAGCGGCGCGCGCTCAGGCACTGCAACAGGTGTTTGTTTGTCGGTGGGCCACGGACAATAGTTTAGTTTTGTCTAGGGGTCTTGCAAGGGAGGCTGTGTGTCACAGTATGTTCAGCATGTCTTCATTGAACAAGTTTATATGGTTGTTTTGTCATGGAACGTGGCCATTTGAGTCTGGAAGGGACATGGAGCCCCTGTCACAAGTATGGCCGCTTGAATGGAGCACGAGGATGATCCCTCTCTGGGTCCGCCCCGCCAAACCCTCAGCAACTTACAGATGGGGGGTGACGGGTTTGTTTGCGTTGTGACTCGTTGCTTATTGAACGGCTGAAGTAAGCAACCCAATCATTTGGATGAGCGCAACGAGCAATGCTCATCTTTTAGTGTGCGAAAACGGTTCTAGAGATGATTTCCAGTCAATGCACTGGCATCCCATGGACGCAAGCAGTGATCCAAACAAGCCAGCCGGAGAGGACACTCCCCAGAATGTTTGGAGCCATCCTAGCCGAGTTTTATTGATGTTTTCGCAGATGTACCGGTCAGCTATTTGGGCCACATCCATGCCAAAGAGATTAAAGAAGGATGGCCGGCCACTGGCTCCGTGCTGATCCTGACCGCACTCGCACTGCGAGGCAGCTCTTGGCCCAATCCCGATTTATCAACCAATTCTCGATTGATGTTATCCTGGTATTGGGTGATGCGAGCTCCCATCCCTCCAATCATGCCTTTGGTGGTATGTTTCCTCTTGGGTGCGTGTCAAACTTTCGGGGGTGGCCGGGTGACCGGGCGGTTTTCCTCTCGCTGCTTTTCACGAAGCAGTCGCCGCAGAAGTCCGGCAGATGAACTCCCGCGGCTACGCCTTGCTGCTGCCCTCCCGCTGCAACGAGCCGTCGCTCTCACCCCGAGGCGGGGGGTCCCGGGTCCGAACACGGGGCTCGAGTCTTGAGTGCGGATTTTGGTCGCTGCTTTGCGGAAGTTGGGGGGAGAGTGTTTCTTGTCTTCCAAGAAGCATTGGGGACCCGAGGCCAGGTGGCCGAATCCGTTTCCGCGCGAGCGTGTTGGTTTACAGAGGCAATGGGGAGTTGGTTCCAAGGACCACGTGGAAGGAGCATTGCCGACGGCTGGCTAGTGTCTGAGGACCTTTTGGAAGGGGATGGTTTTCTAGAGAACCTCTGATTTGTTTCACTATGGCCGCTCTTCCTTGAAGATCTTATTGGAGCAATGACGAGAGAGGGACATACCCTGAACATGTCAGGAAGCTGAGTAATCTTTCACATTTGACAGACCTGCTCTTAAAAGGGACAAATTACGCATGTTTCAAGAAACTTCTATGAAGAGAGCTGCAGCAGCAGTCCGAAGTTTTCTAGGCATGACTTCTTGATGGGCGGTTCGCGACGGGCGTGCAATGGGCAACAAAATGGCTTCCAGATAGAATTTGAACAGCACGCCTCCGGGATGGACCCTCAAGACTGAGTTCTCAAGCACATTGATGTCCTGCTCGGCAACTGCAGGCAGCCATAGAGAGTGCCAACTTGGAAGGCATAAATAAGCTATGATTCTTTCGCCTTAGCACGAGAGTGTTGTGACGTCCGTTTTGTGGTCTCGGGTTTGCACGGAACGTTCGGATACGTTTCCTCAGTCAAACCACGGCTGTGCCCTTGTCACGGCAGGGTTTTAGGGCGACTTTGAAATTTGTGTGATCCCAAGAAATTCCTAAATCACACCATCAGGATGGCCTTTTCATTCCGCAACATGCATGCTTTCCGTGGCTCAGGAGCATTAGTCGAGCCCGTGACACTCCACGTGTACAGCGTCTCTGGCAGCGAGACCGTCCGCAAGGCCGGGGCATGGTGGCCTCCAGGCAAGAGGCTGCATGCCAACCAACTCTCGAGTGGTGGGTTTACTTTTGATTTTCCTTTCAAAGCCAACCCAAAGGGGGCCCTCAAGCAATTTATCCGCAATCCTGGCACACACACATTGCTTGAGCACAAACTTAAAGCAAACAAATCCCCTCCCGTTGTCAACCACTTTCAAGTTGGCTGAAAGTGCTGACACGTCCAAACTGCCTACCCTCATTGGTGTGGCTCGTTTGCGTGCTTGTGTGTTTGTGCGTTCCCCACCAAAGGCAGGGTTCAGGAATGTCCTCTATCCCAAAAAGCAGCCATGGCAAAGACACAGATGAGCAGCGGAGTGCCTGTTTTCGATGTGAGCGTTTACCAGGGTCCTACTTTGCAATGTGTTTGCTTTGGCGACCAGACATAGACCCCTTAGTTGAGCTCAGCGCGCCCGCACGCATTGACTCCGCCAAATCTGTGCGATTCCATCGTTCCGCTTCCACACACACACACACACACCCTTGCCCCTTACCAGCAAGATCTCCTCCGCCTGTTCCAAAAGTGCCTGCCAGCGTGCCAACATGCCTGCTTTGCGAAGTGGTGCAACGAATTCTGCCGCCTTGCAACTTGTGCAGAAAGCTTGGCATACTTTTCCTCCACGTTCTCCAGCCTCTTTTCCAAATGAATTCAACAGCGACATTTGCCTTAGCCACTGTAGTGTCGCTGTCCAACGCTGCTCTTGCACCGCCTACGACCCATTCTAGCGGGCATGTTAGACTGCATAAAACCTTGCGTGGAGTCCGCCCGTTCCTTTGCCTCTTTCTTCAAATATCTTCAAATTCTCAGTCTTTTGTTGTCTTCATGTTTTTAGTGTGTCGCAATGAGTCCTGCATTCTGAACGATTATATTTTTTGTTTTTATCCTGCATGCTTTCGAGCTGGTGGCTTGGTGCTCGAACGAAAGCATGTGAAGCTTGCTTGGTGCAACCAAGCAAGCTTCTATCGTAACCCCCCGCGAGTCTCTCAGGCAATAGCTCTTCGCTTTGTGTGAGCCTGGCTGGCTGGTGTTTCTCAGTGAGGGGAGGATGAGCAAACTGTTTGGTGGAAGTTCTCGGCCCGGAAGCAACGAACTGTCCAAGGGATGGTAGAAGGTCTTGAGCATGTAAACCAAAACAGGTATTAGGGACCGAACGCGCGTTCCGATTTTGAGCCATATATAGAGGCACGTACTTTGACCTTCGTACATACAGCAGGCGTTTCTCGCGAATTTGCGACAAATGAGGAACCGTGTTTGGGCTTGTGCGCTCGTGCAAGAGCTGCATTCAGTAGATTCACTTGGTTGGGAATCCACATTTGACATCACTTGAGCCGGTGTTGGGTTCGTCTGCTTCCCAGCGTTGAAAGTAATGGTGTCCTAGTCGTGAATCTTTCGACAGTTGACGCGTAAACTGTCTTATCATTCGTATAAAGAGCCAGACACACACACACACACACAGGCACGGTCGCAGACACAGACACAGACACAGACACACACACACAGAGAAGAAAGACACTCTAGTCACTTGCTCATGAATCTACTTACATCTAGAGTGAACTCGACATCACTGGACACACCCATGCAATTGTTTCACGATTTTGGCTTGCAATTGCCACAATCGCCCCCTTGAAGCTGAGTCCGCCTGCATATGCGTGAAGGTGAACCGGGTGCTTGGCAAGCTGCGCACCGGCGCTTTCCACACCGCTGTGGAAGTCTACGGCCAGGAGGGGAGGGCTAGCTGGTGCCTGGCTGGCCGAGGGCTTGGTGTATCCTTTGATTTGTGGTTCAAAGTCGGTGGGGCATGCATTTGCCATCACCAGGTGCCTGAGTTGTGCCTCACTCGGCATTGGACAATTGTAACCCGAGTGCCTCATACGTTTGGAAAGTTCGATTGGCCAGCCACTTTTGTTGGCTTTAAGATACATCCGTGTGGAGGTTGCATGAGTTTGTGCCAAGCAACTATGGTTCTGGGATTTGGTGACTTCTGGGATTGCACGAACGCTTTGAGAACTCGTGTTTTGCGCAGGAGTGGAGCTATGGCTATACTGAGAAGGGCAGCGGTGTTTTCTGTTGCAACCCCAAGGAGCCTCGGCTGCCCTGTTCTGCAGCTGTGGTACGCTATTTCTATTGCTGGGGTGACTGTAAGATACGTCTCGCTCTGGTCTGGCATGTGTCGCTGCCTGTCGAATCGCTATCTCGTGCCCTGCACCATTGCCCTGCCCAACCAATTTGCCTTCAGAGCTTTAGAATGCCAACGGCGCAGAAAATGCCTTCCAGAAGTGGCTGATATTTCTTAGGGTGGTTTGGTTGAAATGGAAGCAAGGGGCAACGTTGGCATATGACAATCTTGGAAAGAACCACAGAACATATGGCCATGGTGTGCTAGACATTTTGCAGCGAGCGTTTTGATTGTCTGTGAAAACCACGGTTTCAATGGCCTGAGTGATGTTGTTTGAACTCTTGACGAGGATCTGCATGGGCAGGGCCCTACTAAGGATGATGGCAAATACCTAAGCCTCTCAGAGCGATTTGCTGCGACTTGTTATTGTTGCAGGGCAATCGGCTGGCACGTTAGTTGCACTGTTTGGGGCATGCTGAAGAAGACTTATGAGTCGATCTTTGCAGCATGAGGGCTGTCTGCGGTTTGTTGGTCTCAAACAATTTGATGTGACCACCAATTGGCTCCAGTGCTACCAAGGAGTGTGATGCCCACATCTACCTCTACTCGGTGCCCATGGGCCACACGTCTTTGTCTCAACAGACGATTCTGGCGCTGATGGGCCGGTTCCTTGCAAAGAGTGGGAGTCGGTTTGGATGGCCAGGGCTCGGGGCGGAGGTAGTGAGCAAAGCCGGCCTGGGCCAAGGAGATTCTACAGAGAACCGGCCTAGCATGGATATCCTTAAAACATTGCGGCGGCGCAAGGTAGTCGCAAGCTAATGAAGATCTGCTCTTGAATTTGCAGTTTCGGATCAGGCGGGGGGGTACTATTTTCAGCAAACAGGTCAGGTCGGACCTGATTCTGGGGCCAAACATCGCAAGGCATGTGTATTGTAGACCTATCAGCCTGCAGGTACTACTGTTGTGTCAGTAAGTACTCACTGGCGGTGTTATGTCAAGTAGTGTATGGCTCGATGATGCAGAAGTACAGCATCACTTGCACACGCTTCGACCGACGGACCACTCAAATTGGAAGACGGCGACCTTCAAGTGTAGCTGTTCATAAGTGCTGTTCGCACTTCCGGCTGGTTCTTCCAAGGGCGACCTTTTGCGTCAGCAATCACAGGGTCAACCTCCTTTGTCACAGCAGCCGCCAGTCTTCATTTTCGGAAAGTGAAGTCTGTTTCGGGGCAACCTCAGCCCAAGGCACGGGCGTCGCGTTTCACGTTTGCGTGTGGCTTCTCAGGCTAGCGAGGGAGTGGCAGGGTGAGGACTACGATATCCTCCGCTGCAACTGCTGCCACTTCAGCAACGAGCTACTGAGGAGGGGCCTGAGACCTCTGATCTCATGGCTGGCGTTGGATTCACGGATTGCCCGGTTGACTGGTGGCCATTTATCAGGATGTGATGTGGGCATTGGTGTGGCAAAGCTGGAATTAGCACACCCCTTATGACAAACCAGTGCAGTAAACTGCCACCATTTGTTGTTCACGAGGCGAATTGAGAGTCCCTGAAGCCGTCTTGCCAGAGCACTAGCCATGACTTTGAACAAACGGTGCATTCTTTCCTCCCTGAAGGCAGCAGCTAGTGTTTGGTTGACTTGAAATTGTAGCGACGTTCAGTAATTATCCATTCTCTGCATGGGATTGTGTGTTCGGCCCCCTGGAGTGCCATGGCCCTGTTTTCCATTGAGAAGCACAAAATGCTTTTCGCAACTTTCCCTTCACTCGAGCAAGACAAGCCTTATCTTGGCCCCTTGGCTTCCACTGCGTGCCGTACAGGCCTTTCATCGGAAATCAGGAGCATGTCCAAAATCGCTTGCGCATCGCACCAAGAGCTCGCCTCTCCTGGCATGTGAAGCCCGGTAGACATGGGTGTGGGTCAAAAATAGGTACCCAAAATGGAACCCCATAAATGGAAACAAAGACTAAAATCTGTGGTCCCCTGGTGGGTTGATTTTGACCCAAACCCACATTGCGGCCTGCGGGCGGGTAGATATGGTTGGAATTCAGAGGGTGGTGACAGTTGTCGGCAGCCCCACCCATCACTGGACTCATAGCGATTTGTCCTTGGCTTCGGAGGCGGCTCGGCCTGGGGAGCATGCCCAAGCAGTTCCTGAGCCTGGCGAGCACAGGCCGAAGTGGGGCTTTCAAGGTTCTGGCACAAACGGAGGAACCACGTCCCAAAACATACAGACAGGTGTGGAGGAACTGGTAGCTGGAAGTGAGATGTCAGTGAGGCTCGATGGACAGAGGTCAAGGGCCAACTCTTCAAAGTCATAAGAAAGACACCGCACAAGGGACCTTGGTGCCCAGCCCCTCGCTTAAGGAAATCAAAGTCGAGTCAAGGTCAAATCTTGGACGGGGCCGAGCCTGATTTTGATTCTAGGGCTTGGGACTTCTCGCCAAAACGGACGCTATGAACTCGAAAACACGGAGTTCGCTGCTTCGAACTCAGGCGCCGCGCTTGGGGACAAGGCCGCGACGCTGGGGGACAAGGCCGCGACGCTGGGGGCGCTGCCCCGAGCCGCGCTGGAGGCATGGGGTCCTGATGAAGTTGAATGATTCATCCAGGTTGCTTTCTGATTTGCTTGTTGTTTTGTGTGTGTTTTGCTGGATTTCATTTTGTGATTTGCGTTTTTTTTGTTTTTGTTTTGCTGGATTTCATTTTGTGATTGCTTGTTTTTTGGTGTTTTGCTGGATTTCATTTTGTGATTTGCTTGTGTTTTTTGGTGTTTTGCTGGATTCCATTTTTTGTTTTGCTTGTTTTTCTTTGTTTTGCTGGATTTCATTTTGTGATTTGCCTGTGTTTTTTTGTGTTTTGCTGGATTCCATTTTTTGTTTTGCTTGTTTTTCTTTGTTTTGCTGGATTTCATTTTGTGATTTGCTTGTGTTTTTGCGCTTTGCTGGCTTGTTGCTGTTTTTACATGTGATTCGCCCGTGGGGTTCGGAAGTGCGAGCAGGTCCTTAGTTTTTTCACACACAGCCCCGTTTAGCTGTGCGCTTAAAAATCTAGGACCCCCTCCAGCAGAAGGCTGGTGAAGGGAAAAGAAGCACACAAACACGTGGGACAGGTCTGAAAGGCTAGCGCGGCTCTCCCATCGTATTGGTAGCCTTGCATTCAAGCACACAGCACACATCAGCCACAGCTCAGGGTTACTTTCATATACCGCTGCCACTGATGATCACTTCTATGTCGATGCATGTTCGCTCTATATTCGCACGCCTCAATGTGCTCGCTCTTAATTTTGTGCAGCCTGACAGTTGCAACTGGCTTCCACCCGAACTGCTAGCAGTTTTTAGCAACTTATGAGTGCTGCCAACAACACAGTTGCCAAATGTATCCATAACGGTGGTGCCTTTGAGTCTAGCTTGCAGACTTCGAAGGGTTTGTTCTAAGTTTGTGATTGTTCGCATGTGGATACTGGTCGATGATGTGTCTTACCTTTGGCTGAGTGCGATTGCTGTCGATGCAAATGCCTTTGGCAAGCAGTAGAACAGGACAATAACTCGACAGATGAATTCCAACTTCCCATCAGTATCACTACCATCCGCACCTGCGCCACAACTAACACGCGTGTTCCTGGCAGACCACAGCTATCATGACTATGGGTACTATTTCCTCTACAACAACTGCTGCTGCTAGCACCGCTGCTGCTGCTGCTGCTGCTGCTGCTGCTGCTGCTGCTGCTGCTGCTGCTGCTGCTGCTGCTGCTGCTGCTGCTGCTGCTCTTGTCGCTACTAGAAGCTCTGCCGTTTTCTAGGAAGGGCTGACAGGGGCTTTGATCTGTGATTTCGTGGCATTTGAGACGAAATGATTTTGGAGGAGCTTTGGTCACCCTTGAACTTGAGAAGAGCGCCGGCTTCTATTCATTTGACACCTCATCAGAGAGCTGCGATCTTTTGAGCCCAGAGTCGTGATTTCTGTGGTGTACCATTTAACCTGTGGATGAAACGTTAAAAAGGCTTGGGTGTCAAACGGACTAGCTTTTGATGGAGCCGGGAGCAGCTAGCGGCTACTCAGTTGTCTGACGTTGCCTACATCTCGCTTGTGGATTTGGCTTCCCTTTCCCGGTCACTGGTGCATCAAATTGGATGCAACTCACAACGAGTTGGTTTTGGTTGTCGATTTGCACTGCCCCCCCAGCAACCATGGATTGCTGTGTTGCATTGAGAGACTGACCTTGAAGCAAGCTAGCGTGTACGAGGACGCCAGACTTTGGATGCAATGGATTAGCTTGCTGTATGCTGCAAATATCAAGTCAACGCCTTGAGTGTAGTTGCAGGGCCAGTGTCGTCACTTGGCTAATTCACGTGACTCATTTTGACTATTGTTCCGCGTTGCTAGCTTTTGCAGACCAAGCAGCAGACAGCAGCCTAGAGCGTGTTTGCTATGAGCCGCTTGAAGTGCTTGGAGTTTGCCAGAGATGGCATTTTTTGCTAATCAAACTTGAGTAAGTCGCACCGGTTCGCGGCGTATTTTTTTTTCATGGCACGGATTGCAATCAGAGGTTTCATCCATCTCGCTGAGAGGGCTCGATGGGTTCTGATCACGCCAAGAGATTCAACGCTTTGCACGCCAGTCGGCATTTTGGCAGGCCGCACTGCGAGGAGAGCACAGAGGCAGGCAGCATAGCGTGGCTTTGGCCCCTTAGATGCGGGCAATTTGTTGGTAGGCTTGGCACGATTCGGTTGCGCTGTTGCACAATGTTTTTACGTCCTTGTTCAGCTTTTCCCAGCCAGCCTCGGAAAGCAACTCTCGTCAAGACAGAAATCTTGCATCGACGAGTAAGAGTCGGCTGCTTGACCGGCCGTTCCATAAGTGAAATTCCATGGGGCACTCTCCCAGTTCCAGTTCAAAGGGGGATCCGGAGTTTCCTGAGGCCCTGCACCAGGCTCAAAGTGGGCCTAATACCCAGAATGATTGCGAAACGAAGTTTGCGGAGCGTTAAAAGGAAACATGGCCCAACAGTTCCAACGCAGCGTTGCCAGGTTAGAGCGGCAGAGCGCGGCCTGTGAGCAGAAGGCCATAGCGCTGCAAGCTGATTTCCTTGGCTCCCGGAGAGATCCAACCCTTGCCGAACAGTCCGTGCTTGTGCACATTGACATGTCCTGGTGGAAGAGAAGCTTCAAAAAGCTTCATGTTTGACTGACTGCAGGTGATTGCCCTGATTGTCTTTAAGCCAACACAACCCGCACGTGTTTTTTTTCCTTCTTTTTTTTTGTTTCTCTCACAGCCTACGCGGCGCTGCAGGGAGCTCATTGGAACCTCTCTCTGGGCGGGTCTGGAAACTCCGACTTCGGGGGTTAGAGGGTTGGCCTATCGAGACTTCTGCCATGTGTGCTAAACGCTTAGCAGCTGGATCTCATGGGTTTGATGAGTTTGGCAGTTGCAACTGCGAGAGGCACGCTGACTCACATCTGTTCTCTTTCCGTGATTGGGTTGCGGGCCAACACTTTCTGAGGCATCACTCTGGTGGTAGCCATTTGAAGAGCACGGGTGCAGCTCCAAGAAGTTGCAATAATTTGGCTTCAACTAAGGGTGGGGCGCGAATCACCCTGTGAAAATAAACATCCCGCCCAGGATTTGTCCTTAGAAGCACCCATGGTTTCACTTGCAGCTCCGAAGCGGCCATGGTGTGCTTGAAAGCCTGGATCTCTAGAAGCAGTTCCTTCAACACGTCGCATCAGGCATTCGAATTCACGCCCCGCCCTTGACACAGCTGGCATGAAGCCTGATGCCCGCGTTTGCTGGCATCGTTGAGGTTAGCGCCTCTTTCATGGTGCATTGCGGAATTCACTCGCGCAAGCCGGGCTTTGGTGGGTGGAAGCAAGAAGGCAGTCCGGAAAGGCGTGACACTTGCCACTTGCTGGCCAATTGATATTGTTTCGAAATTTTTGTGCGGCGCCTGTTGCATGCGCTCTCTTGCCTCGCAATGAAAGCACGTGGCAACACCAACACATACCAACACAAAGCTGCAGAAAGCGAGCAATGTCCAAAGACCGGCCAATGGCAGATTGTGCGCCTGTTGGCGCTCCCAATTCGAATTGTGCAGCGTGTTTGCTTTCTTAACTCTGTTTCCATTTACATTGCCTTTTGATGCGCCTTCACACTTTTCAGTTTTGTTCATGCCTTTGGGGTTTACATGTTGTGTCCTCATTCAAACTTCAGAAACGTATCTTTTCGTTTGATCGTTCCAGCCAGACGCCCAGGCGGGCGACTTGGGCACTGCATTGGTTAGGATTTGCAGGGCAGTGCAGCCACCAGAGCAGTCGATTCAAGAAAGGCAAGGGAGGCAAGCACATGTTGCTTGGCTAACTTGAAGCACTCCAAGATCATACCCTCAAGGGAAGCCCTAGGTATCGAACCATTCTCCTTTAAAGGCCAATCACCCTGTGCAATGTGCGGCCTTGTCAAATCGTACATGAGGATTTGCAACAAACGTGGACCCCCACAGCTGGTTGGTTGATTTCTTTGCTCCTTTGTGTTTATTCGAAAAGTAAGCAAAGAGACAGGACTATGCAGGATCCCTGTTCCGAAAAAATCGTGGAGGATAGTGAAGGGCTGAAGTCTGCGAACTGTTTCAGTCTTTCAGACGTGACTTCGCAACTTTGGCACTTGTCCCGCAAACCATCATTTGCAGCTACCGTGTGATTCTCTCGACACTGGGGGAACATGCCGGGCAGGCCATGGGTTTTCACAGACTCGCACTGGATGAAGAGATGAGGAGCACGTGCCGCAACAAATGCGGCCTGGCGCGATGCGTAGGAGACCAGCTGGGGTTTGAGCTGCAATATGCCGTGACCTTGCAGATGGAGCGGTCGCATTCCGAATGCACCAACCAGTGAATAGGGTTATATAAACCACTTGCATGGGGTTGCACATGGGTTGAACACGCTTAGACCTATTGCTGACAGACAGCACCATCATAATACCAATTGGTTCGTTGGAGCTATTCACCTCGTTTCTGCTTTGCTTTTGGAACACGATGATTGCAAAAGCTCAAGCTGATCTGGTACAGGGCAAGAGAGAGGCTGGACCAATGCTGTCCAAACCAACTCCGCTTTGCCTTCGACAAAAACGGTGCGACATCCTTTGCCGTTCGGGGCAAAGATGCGCGTGAACAAAGCTGGCCAAAAGCTGGCCAAAAGCTGGGTCCAAGTCTCTTGGGGTCTTGGTTGAGGAGGCGCTCGGTCTGAGATCGAACCCTAAACCCTAAACCCTAAACCCGGAGCCCTGCTTTTGGATTCGTTCAGTACAGCTGTTGGCGGGAGTAGATTGCTGCATCATGTAAAGGACGAGGTGCAACGCCTGTCAGTATGTAATGTCTGATCAAGTTGTGAGTATTTGATTGGCCTGTGCCGACAGCCCAGGTCCTTCTAGTTTAGTTGCAACACTTGAATGCACTGAGTGCCTCACTGGTTTGTCCTGTGCCTTCTTGATGGCACGCTACAGTAGGCATAAGCTTCACCTTGGCTTTTGGAGGCGTGACTTGGAGAAATGTGAACAGCACCTTTCAAAGGTAGCTTCTCCAGAGTATGTTGCTCAGGGTATGCGTGAGACTCTTATTGACTCAGGGGCGGTGGCATTGCAGGAGCTGCCCACACACGTTATGTCAAACCGTGTTTGGTGTGTGTGTGTGTGTGTGTGTGTGTGTGTGTGTGTGTGTGTGTGTGTGTGTGTCTGCGTGTGTGTGTGTGTGTGTGTGTGTGTGTGTGTGTGTGTGTGTGTGTGTGTGTGTGTGTGTGTGTGTGTGTGTGTGTGTGTGTGTGTGTGTGTGTGTGTGTGTGTGTGTGTGTGTGTGTGTCTGTGTGTGTGTGTGAGACTGTGTGTGTGTGTGTGTGTGTGTGTCTGTGTGTGTCTGCGTGTGTGTGTGTGTGTGTGTGTGTGTGTGCGAGACTCTGAGAGTTTAACTAGTCATTTCAAGCTACGTTACTTTACCCTCAAACACAAGCACACGCACAAACAGAAGCAACAGCACAAGCACAAGCATAAGCACAAGCACAAGCAAAAGCACACACAGACACACACACACAGACACACACACACACACAGACACACACACACACAAACACAGACACACACACACACACAGACACACACACACAGACACACACACACAGACACACACACAGACACACACGCGCACAGACACGCGCACAGACAGACGCAGACACACACACACACACACGCAGACACAGACACAGACACACAGAGACATACACACACAGACACACACACACACAGACACACACACACACAGACACACCCACAGACACACACAGACACACAGACACACAGACACACAGACACACACACACACAGACACGCACACACAGACACACACACACAGACGCAGACACACAGACGCAGACACGCACACAGACACACACAGACACACACAGCCACACACACACACACACAGACCCACAGACACACACAGACACGCGCACAGACAGACGCAGACACACACGCAGACACACACACAGACACACAGAGACATACACACACACAGACACACACACAGACACACACACACAGACACACACATACACAGACGCAGACACACAGACACAGACACACACACACACAGACACACAGACACACAGAGACATACACACACAGACACACACACAGACACACAGACACACAGGCACACACAGAGTCACACAGGCACACACACAGAGACACACACACACACCGACACACACAGACACACACAGACACACACAGACACACACAGACACATAGAGAGACACACAGACACAAACACACAAACACACAAGCACACAACAACACAAACACACAAACACACAAACACACCAACACACCAACACACCAACACACCAACACACCAACACACCAACACACAAACACACCAACACACCAACACACCAACACATAAACACACAAACGCACAAGCACACAAACACACAAACACACAAACACACAACCACACAATACACAAACACACAAACACGCAAACACACAAACACACAAACACACAAACACACAAACACACAACCACACAATACACAAACACACAAACACGCAAACACACAAACACACAAACACACAAACACACAAACACACAAACACACAATTTGTTAATGTTGAAACGCATGTGGAAACATGAACTGTGTTGGCAATGCTTGACCATAATGGCGCATGCCATTTTGGCTCAAGCTTTGCCCTGGGTTCTTTGAACCCAATTTGTGTGAAAAATTTGAGTTTGAACACTTCCGAACTAACCCCGAACCAGCAATGGCTTCCTCGGCAACCTCGGCAACTTCCTTCGAGCTGATTGAGGACCAGACGCTCACCGCGGAGGAGGTGGAAATGGCCAGCCAGGAGGCCCAGGAAATCCGCACACGCGAGGCGGCAGTGGCGGCCGGCCTGGTGTTGGACGAGCCCGAGGCCCCCCCGTCGGCTTCGGCTACCGACGTGATGAACGACCTCTCCAGTGCACTGGAGCGTCTCCGTGTGGCTTTCTCCACACCGACTTCCGGCTTGGGTGCCCCTGGCCCCGCCGAGGAGGAGGACAAGGACATGGAAGATGCGGACGCCACGGAGCGGGCTACTCCACCAACGAAGAGGCTGAAGGGTTTCGTGGCGGCTTCCCAGAAGACCACGGCTCAGGTGAACAAACCGGTCTCCCTTGTGCCGGTGGAGGGCCGTCCCGGCTACTTCAAGTTAGTGGACCTCCCAGACCTCTTCCCGGTCCTTCCGGCATCGGCGGCCACGTTGCTGAGGGACGTCACGGTGGAGGAGGCGGTCTCCCTGTTCCACAAGTTTGTCGGGAAGAATCTCACGGAGGACTTGGTGATTCGCATCCTGGAGGCCTATGTTCCGATGAAGATCCAGATCCGGCAGGAGGAGGTCTGGGCCTCACAGTTCCAGAGGAACAAGGCGTGCATTGGCACCCAGCGGATGCACAGACTCGATGCCGGCCACTCAGACTACAAATTCATGTGCAAGGCATGCGGCACGGGGTGGCCGGAGGCAGCCAAGCAATGCTGGGTCTGCCCGGGCAAGGAGTTCGTCCCCTTCCAGGCACCCTCGGCTACCTACGAGGCGGACGGCGTCAAGTACAACCTGCTCATTGTGGAGGGCAAGCCGACCTGGATCCAGCAGCGGGAAGGGGGAAGCCTGGGTGCCGCTGGCCCCGGTGGTACCCGGGCACAGGCAGACCGCAACCTGGTGGACGGCACGGTCCTGGGGAGAGCTCCTCCGAAAACGGACACGGCAGAGGAGATTACCATGGCAGACGTGGTCCCGCTCAACAGGCGGGTGGACATCCGGCAGGAGATCCTGTCCATGGAGGCGGACGATGAGGCGTTGAAGGCCCGGGAGCGCCAGGAGGTCAAGGTCAAAGTGCAGCGGTCCCTGAAGGAGGCGGAGGCTCAGAGCTTCCAGCTCTACCACCCCCAGGTGGCCAGGCGATCCGGAAGAAGGAGGAGCTGCCTGAGGCCTTGAAAAAGCACCGGGAACCGACCCCGGAGGAGTCTCGGCCAGGCGGCGTCACGGACGAGATGCTGGACAATGAGATGGCTATCCTGGCGCCTTTTCAGGAGGGCATGCAGGCCCTGCCGTCAGAGGAGGTGGCCAATGAGGGAGCCCGGGCCCTCAGGTCAACCTGGAGCGATTCAAGGCCAAGCTGCGAGATCAGTACCTGGAGGGGAAGGGCGTTGACGCCAGCCAGGCACTGGCTGAGGCGATGGGCTCCATCCAGGAGGCTCAGGAGGCGAACAAGCGCACCCAGGACACCAACCAGGCATGGATGCTTAACCACACCCTCAAGCCCTTGGAAGTGTCGGCGTGGCCAGATGATCTCAGGCAGGCGCTGGAGAGGGGGCTGTTCTGCCCCCTGGAGCTGGATGACCCCGAGGACATCCCCAACGTGGGAGACATCAAGGAGAAGTATGTCCCCTACATCAGGAGGCTCAGAGAGGCGCAGAACCCATGGAACCAGGAGGCGCTGCTGGAGGAGATGCCCGATCTGGCGACACCGGCCCCCCCCAAGGCCAAGGGTGCCACTGGCCCCGGGGAAAACCAGTCAATGCCACAGCAGGACCTGGACTCGGAGGAGGGCAAGCTGTCCCTGCTCCTCTGGGCGATGAAGAGGCACCAAGGTGAGCTACGGATGTTTGGGGGGATCTGGAAGAAGCACTCAAGCGGTGAGATCCCCAAGGGCGCGGACCAGCAATTCAAGCCCACTCCGGAGGAGCTTCTGGCCCTGGAACGCAGGACCCACCACTCACGTGCGAGCAGGACCACATCGACCCTGTCATCTACACGGCCTTGGAGATCCGAGCGCAGGTGAACCGGGGCAAGCGCCCGGCGCCGGAGCAGGTGGTGGGGATCTTCTGGGCGAAGGGCGATGGAGTGTTTTGGACAAGGCAGACGAGAACGTGGGACCTGCCGAGCCTGACGGGGGTGTACGCCCACAGGTTCACCTTCAAGTACATCTACTCGGCCTGGACCACCTTCCCGCTGATCGTGAAGACGCAGCGCCGGGGCCGCAATGCGGAGGGCTCGGCCTCGGACAAGTGGATGGGCAACATCCTCCAGATGAGGAAGGAGGCGGTCCCCTTCCTGGAGAGCCTGGGAATCCCCAAGCCGCGCAGCAAGGCGGAATGGAGCTACATCTTCAAGGAGATGGGGACGTTTCTGGCGGCCAAGAATTTCATCGTTAACTGCCCGCTGCCGGTGATGGAGATCCCAGTGGCCCCCGTCCACGACAGCAAGGAGGCGCTGCGTTTCAGGGCGGTCTGCGACGAGCGAATCACCCTTCCGCTGTCATCGTTGAGGGCTTTCGACTCGGTGTACACCAAGCTGGTGTCGGGCCTGAGTAAGTCCTCCATGGTGGAGGTCAAGGTCAACTGGCGGTGCAACGTGGTCCATGACTGGGTGGAGCAGGTCCCGCAGGAGGCGGCGGGGGCCCTGTACGACCGGTTGGGCTACTCCCAGGACCTTATCAGGCAGGCCAAGGAATCGGACCCCAAGGCCAAGATTCTGGGGGGCGGACACCACGCTCCGCACGCCGGACCAGGGCACCAGGCGGTACCCTCCTATCACCACGTCCACGGTCACGGCGGTCGCGGGCCGGAAGTACATCAACAAGCACTTCCCGAAGGAGACGAAGCACGTGTTTTGGGCCTCCGTGGAGTGCGGCCTGGTCCTGCCCAGCATCAGCGCCTGGGAAGTGGTGGGCAAGGAGAAGTTCAAGACCACCGGGGGCTACATGTGCAGGTTCTGCAAGGGCTTCTGGAGGGCGAGCCGCGGGGGGACCAGGCTGCTCCAGATCACGGGGTGGCACAAGGACAAGGCCACATGCCTGCAGCTGGTGATGGACGAGCCCCCGGAGCAGCTATATAATCAGTGGATCCAGGACAGGATGGAGTTCTACAAGCGGGTGGAGCCGACGGAGCCTCCCAGGGACGAGCGGCTAGTCCTTGGCGATGCGAGCACCCCGCGCATGCGCTTCAGCTCCTCGAATGGCCTGGGGGATGTCTCCACTGCCTTGTGGTCGGTCATCTTGAGCAACCCGGAGAAGTCAGGGCTGGCGGCCATCCACTCGGTGGCTAAGGAGGCGATCTTGAAGGGTGAGAGCCGCTATGGGGAGTCGTGAGATCTCTTCCCACCGGGACTTGGGTGCCTCTGGCCCCGTCTCGGGTGGGGGGAGGAGTAAGGGTGTCCCCTTTTGGGTTCCTTTCACCTGGGTTTCCCCCCCTGTTCAACGCGTCACGACTGCCGGTTTGCCTCGATCTGGAGGCTGTGGCTGCCCCAAGGACGGGCCATATCGGCCACAGTTTGGAGAAAGTGGTTGCGGCTGACTCTGGGTTCCCTGAGGTCCCCTTGGGGGTTTTGGGGAATCCCCCGCCGGGTTGGTCTTCCCCCCTCCGTGGTCCTTTTTGGGGATTTCCGGGGGTTGACTTTTGGGTCCTGTTGGGCTGCATGTGGCCTGCCTGCCCCATTTGCACTCGGCATCCTGTGGGGTTGGAACATGCGTGCAGTGTGCCGCGGTTGGGTCCCGGCCGTTCAATAGGAGGCTCGAACCCCCGTTTTCATCATGGCTAGGGTCTCTGCAAAGTTTCTTTTGCGCCCGCCTTACACTCGTCTTTGGGACCGCATTCCAAGGGTCCTGTGGGACACGTTGGCGGATGAGTCCTTCTCCCCGAGACAGACGGACGGGGAGCTGCTGGTTCTGATGTGCCTGCGCCGTGGCACGGCAGAGGAAGGGAGGCAGCTGGGCGGGGAGCCGGCCATCCGCTTCGCTCAGCTCCTGGAACTCTCGGGCATTCCGGTGGGCCAAGATGACCAAGTGGTACCAACGGACTACTTCAACGGCCTGGTGGCGTCGGCGGCGGGCAGGCTTCCCCAGCCTTTGTCCGCGGCGGACCTGGCCGACCTTTGGGATAGCCTATGGTTCCTCCTCATGGCGGCTGCGGATGGCAAGCCGAGCGAGAACTTTTCCCCGCTGGAGAATGAATGGGACCGCCAGGACCAACTGAGGTGGTTCTCGCGAGATGACCCACCCCCACTCCAACAGCCGGAGCTTCTGAAGTGGAGGCACTGGCGGCCCGGGAAGATCAGGGAAATGGAGCCCACGACCCAGCGAGCGCTGGAACTCCATATGCGCGGAAATGGGCGGAACGGCTCCTTGCCCACTTCGCCCCCTTTGCGGAGCACATTGCATACATGCAGGACATCCTGGGGGAGGACTTCCGCAAGGAGGCATTGGACCTCTTGGGGGACAGCAGGTTCCGGACGCTCAGGCAACATTGCCTGGTCTACGAGAGTCTCCGCAAGAGAGGCTTCACCGTCATTCCATGGCAGGAACGACATGTCCGCTCTCTCCTCAACCAGCTCGCCGATGAGGAGGTCACCCCGTGTAAGTTGCGGCAGGTGTGGAACACCCTCAAGTGGTTCTCAAAGACCTTCGGATTGCTGAAGATAGATGAGCTCCATCGCCTCAAGTCCAAGAAGAGCTCATTGGAAGAGGCGCTCACGGACACGGTCACCAGGCCACAGCGTAAGGCGGTGGTCCCCAGCAAAGAGGTCATTTGGGCTCTGGAGGAGGGGGCCGGCTACGATCGCCTGGGTGCCACCGGCCCCGGCACGCAGGAGGCCCCGGGAAAGAGCAGACACGAGGTGCTGGACGCTTTCATCCTGGGTTTCGCCCGGTTCCAGGTTGGTTGCAGCGCTCGCTTCAATGACCTCCAGCACGTTCACCCCAAGGACCTTATCCACACCAGCAACACTGTGGAGCTGAAGGCCTGGCAGACCAAGACGGTCTCTGCAGCACGAATCAACCGCAACCCGGTCCCCTTGATTGCTCCGAAGTACAGCTTCACGGGAATCCCCTGGTGGACTACCTGGGTGGCCTCGGTAAGGCGGTTGGTATCCGAGGAGGCATTCCGGGACATGGATTACTTGCTCCCGACGGTGAGCAAAGACTTTGCAGGGCTGATCCCGCGGCCTTCCACACCGGAAAGGGCTCTGAGATGGCTCAAGGATGCTATTCTCCGTCGGGGTGTCACCCCGAAATGGTGAAGCCGCTGTCGTGGCACTCGTTCCGGGTGTTCATCCCGGACTGCGCCTTCCAGATGGGGATCCCCCGGGAGCGCCGCATGTACCTTGGCAACTGGCTCACGGAGAGCACGGCAGATGTCTACGTGCGGGAGAAGCGCAACGTGGTTGTGGAGATTTGGGGCCAGGTAGCGCAGAAGGTCCCCAACCTGAACCTCGGGCCAGGCAGGGAACGCAGGGAGGACTTGAATCACCCGGACTGGGCGGACCCGCTCCCGCCGCCAGCAGTGGACATCACGGACGCAGGACCGGAGGGCCGCGAGGACCAAACTGAAAGGGAAGGGGAGGCATCCCCTTCGGTACCCTCAGGCAACGCGCCATCGACTCGCTCATGGTCAGTGGTGGAACACGGACCCGAGGACACACCAGTGAAGGCTAAGGACCTGTTTCCCGCCACCCCGGACCTCCCCCTTCGGGTGGTGGCGGCGGTCAAACGCACAGGCAACGCCGGCCAGTCCAGAATCCACCTGCTGAATGTCGAAGGCACGGCTGTGGGGTGTGGTTGGCGACCGGCGGCTTCTAAGGTCCAGGAGCTCTCGGTGCTGGACTACATGACGGAGCAGGAGGCCTATGGCAAGTGCGAACGTTGCTTCAAGAGGCATGGCTTCCCGGCGGACTGAGCACCGCTGCAGGAGCGGGCTCTGAAACGGATGACTCGGTGGACACCCAGTCGGAGACCGAGGTGGTGGCCCTACCGTTGGCAGCCGAGGTGCCCCCGGCCCTGGCGACCAAGGGGATGGGAGGCCCAGAGTGGGGCTCTGGCCAGGGCCCTCAGCACAGACTGGCATCCTTTGGAAATGGCGGGTGTGCCAGACTGTCCTTCGGAAATGGCGCTATCAGTCTGCACACCCGTTCTTCAGTTTTTGAGATTGTGAGTTGGGTGGCCCATGGGGCCCACCCAGCCTTTGTCAGGGGAAGATGAGTCCCTGGCACCAACACACTGCTCGGATAAAAGAGTTATCGCGTGCTTGTGTGTGGTGCCGTTTGGTTAGCTTGCATACACTTTGTTAATGTTGAAACGCATGTGGAAACATGAACTGTGTTGGCAATGCTTGACCATAATGGCGCATGCCATTTTGGCTCAAGCTTTGCCCTGGGTTCTTTGAACCCAATTTGTGTGAAAAACCCACCCACCCACACCAAGGTCAGAGGTCATGGCGGCCAAACCACCGGAGGAGGTCCCAGCGGAGTTCAAGGAGGACGTGGCAAAGTTGCACAAGCCACTGGCGGCCATCCTGGTGGGGAAGGAGATCCCCTGGGCCACCCAGGCGGCTCTGGGCGCATCGGGATACGTCACGGTGGAAGACCTGGCGGATCGCTGGGACACCCCGGCGGCGGCTAGGGAGAATGGTCCCCGGGACCTGGGATTCCGGGATGGGGAGAACGGGTTCAACGCCCAGACCTCGGCCTTCACGGCGATGCGCCTCCTTCAGGCAGTCCGGGTGGCAGCCAACTTGGTCCGGGGGGGCAACCAAGGTGATCACCCAGCGGGCCAGGCGGGCCCGACAAAGGCGCCCTTGGAGTCCTGTGTGACAGGCGCCAGCTGGAGGATGCTTACGTGGCCACGCATGGGACCCCGAAGCCGAGGTTGGAGTTTTAAGGGAGTGATGGCTACCTCAAGAAGCAGTGGCGCATGATTGCCAAGGGTGAGCTGGGCTACATCCCGGCAAAACACATCGTGAGCGCGCTCCCAGAAGAAGGGGAACGCCCCTCATCCACCCACAAGAAGATCACGGTGGACGGCTGGGACAGGGAGGATGAAGAAGAGGTGAGGAGCCACCCTACATCCCGGCGCCAGCTGGAACGTTTGCACCTAACCTTCAGGACGACGCTCCTGATGTGCACGGCAGCACTGCCACAGTTTGGCAACCTGCAGGTCACCAAGGAGGAGCTGGATGATTGGTATGCCTGGTTCTATGGGGAAGACATCGCCGGCAGGAAGCCTCCCCCGAGCGACACCACCTTGCTGTTTGCAGAGCGCAATGCATGGCGCAAGATCCACGAGATGGTGCACCAGGGCACCACTCTCTCCGATGCCCTCAAGAATATCAGGGGCGACTTCCTCTTCTCTATGAGCACCTCAACAGGGCGCCGGAGAAGGGGAAGAGCAAGGGCAAGGCACCCAAGGTGTGGCAGACTCAGTGGG
>CAUJNA010003579.1:227500-232500 GCA_963377175.1 Effrenium voratum
GGGGGGCCAGGAGGGGTGTTGGTGGTGAGTTGGTCAGGTCCTCAATGGCGGGGTTGAGCGTGGCCTCCGGTGCCAAATCAGGTTCGGCAGTCGGACTCTCAGTGAACTCGCGGATGGTGGCGATGCCTTGTTGGGCAATGCCAAGGATGAGTTCGAAGTCTTGGAGCAGCTGGCGTGCTGTGTTGGTATCCATGCTCGCAACGGATTTTGGTCAAACAGTCAAACAGCTGCGGCACGAAAATCAGGTCAAATCTGTCAGGGTGCAAAGGCAGAGAAGAAAACCAGTGTGGTTTCGCAAAGGACGGTTTTCTTCTCTTTGTAAGGTGAAACCGTGTTGGGGGTACAACCTCTTCAACATTGCAAGATCCTGATCTCGCTGAAATTCAGGAAAGGAAACTCGGCTGATCAGCGTGCGTCTGGAATAATATCCAGATTCCTTATGTATCATTGGTGCGGCTGACTTGACGGAGAGCATGTTGTGCTTCTCATGCGAGGGAATGAAGGAGATGGTGCTGCTTGTGAGGTTCAGTCGGAACCCCAAGAAGTCCAGGGCGGCTTCTGTTTCCAGGAAGATGTCTCCTCCATAGAAGTGTTCGTCGCACAGTATGTTGGCTGCCGGAGTCGAGAGCCACCTGGGGGTTGCGATCACGAGTCTGTTGTCCACGTAGCGGAGCAGGAGAGTATCTTCAACGGAGCGAAGTCCCGATGTGGTGTGAGTGTTGGTCCAACATTGTTCGGCGACCGCGATCACCATCAAACAGAGAGCTGGGGACGCGGGGGATCCCATCGGTGCCCCACGCGTTTGCCTGAATGAACGAAGGCCGACAGAGAAGATCTGCATGTCAAGGGTGGCCTGAATAATCTCGGGGATGTCGTCGAGCCACAGGGTGCGTTGTGTGGGTTTGTGTCGGCGACGGCGTCCGTTGTAGACGCGGGTGATGGCAGAGGTGTCAAGTGTGTCCACTGTGAGGTGTGTGGTAGAGGAGTGTGGTTGTCGTTGTCGGTACCAGGTTAGCAGTAGTCGCCAGGCTGCTAAGAAGCGGTCTTTGTCGATGGAGGTGAAAAAACCGGAAAGGTCCTGGTTTCGGTAGTCCAAATGGGTGTGGCCGAGGCTTAGAAACTCGTGCAAGGACCGCATGAGTTCAAAGAGGTCGCCACCTGAAAACGCGTCAGGGCAAGCCGTGGCCACCATGCTGTGGAGGAGCTTGGCGAGAGCGTCGAGCATGGGTCGGAAGAAGGCGCCAATGAAACTGATGATGGGTCGGGCAGTGGTCCAGTTCTTCTTCCTCTTCGGGAGGATGTAGGCGTTGGCTGGCCTTCCGAATCCGGTCACGGCCCAAGGATAGCGGCCGCGGAATCTGGTGACAATGGTTTCTCGTAGTCGTTGGTGGATCTCAATGGCAGGGACCGGCAGAGGGGCGAAGATGGCAGGGTCCGCAAAAGTGGCTTCCAACATCTTGCCGTAGAGAACGGGACAATAGATCATGAGTCGGGAGTCCGCATGGTCTTCGCAATGGCGGACAAGGGGTTCCAGGGTATGCAGAGCCCGTTGGACGTGGGCGTGAAGAAAGTACTGTGATGTGTGTGAAAGGTGGAGGTCGAAATGGAATTCGACAATAGTAGTGAGGGTTGATGGGTCGAGCGCGGGTAGGTTGTTGGTCCTGGCCCAGTGTTGAAATGCCTGGGTCAGGCGACTCATCAAGACCCCTCGTGGAGGAAAGAAGGAGTTGCGCATCGATCCGGATAGCATGTGGGCAGTGTCGGAGTCGAACAGCTCATGGGTGTCTGCACCGGAGAAAAGAAGGTGTCCGTCATGCTTCGGGAGGGATGGGTGTTGTTGGGCGAGGTCGGTGCATGTGCAGGTCGTTTCACCGAGACTCCAGGTTTTTGCTGCCTGGAGATGTGAGAACAAGGCACTGGAGAGTCTCCGATGTGCCTTGAAGACAATGCGTGGTTGTGCCATGTGAAACGGTAAAGCGCTGCGAGTGGTAGATCGAATAAACCCGCGAAGTTGGGTTAAAAGCAGGGATCGGAAAGAAGGATGGGCGAGGAAGGGTGCAAGCATCGGTCTGGAGGGGCCAGGTGGAATGAGGCCCCGGAATCGTAAACTGGATCGAATGGCGGAAAGGCATGCCTGGTGGTGTGGTTCAGGCAGGTGCGTGGCTATGCGATGAAGGACATAGAGAGCGGCGGGTGGGAAGTCTCTGCTCCGTATGTAACGGATGGCATCAAATCGTCGTAGAGTGTTGCTGCCAAGATCGCCCAAAAATCGCCACAAATCCAGGCGGTTGTTCATGCGCTTGGCCAGGAAGGCCTGTTGTAGGGCGATGGGTAGTCGTAGTCGGCGGCGTTTTCGCCAGATGGTGGCGAAGCCCATGTGCCGGGATTGGGAGAAGTCCAATTGGCGTATGAAGCCCGTGCGTGGCCGGAAATGTCTCTCGATGAAGCCAAAATTGAGAGACGGTTGCAGTTCCTGGATGTAGAACTGTTCAGTGGCAAATAGGTCCGTTGCTGGAACGGCAGTGTGAATGGGCACCGAGGTGTAGTGGTGGAAAATGTCAAAATGTGCCCACCACCGGACTGCTAGTTCGGCATTGACCAGATGATGTCGCTGAACTTGGAGTAGTTTCCGAAGTCGACTGTGGTCCCGTGCCATGAGGGAGGTGCGAGTGGCTCCGAGGTAGAAAAAGGTCTGCCACTTTGGATGGCTGGTGAATCTCAGATAAACCGCTGAAGGGACAAGCTGAGAAGAGAAATCGGAAGCAGGGTTGTCCAGGCCAAGTCGAGTAAGCAGGGCTTTCAGTCTGCCGGAACCACAGGAGAGATGGCAGACGTCAAGTAGCTGAAGCTGTGCGAGTAGCCAGGAGCAAAAATGACGTGCGGTGACGTCATCGGTTGGGAAGAACCGAAGAGTGAAACGGAGGACAGTGAGAAATTGGCAGCAGTGGTGTTGCCAAAATTTGTGCTGCCTGGCTGTGCGTCGTTGTCGGTGTGCTGTTGAGAGTCACTGGTAGAAGTGACTCGCAGCGGCCAGGATGCGGCCCAAGGCCGATGACCCCAGTTTTGATAGGGTTCGCACCGGGATGCCCCATAGCACAGCGGCTCGTTCGAGTTGGGCTCTGGTGTCGGAGTCCAGTGTGGTTGCCCATTTTGCGCAGTCGTTGGACCAGCTTTTTAGGACTTGCTTGCTCTCTTTGCTGGTTTTCTGGGAGGTGATCCATCGCTGGACTTTGGTGTCGGAAATGTCGGGTGGGAAGTTGTTGGTGAGCCATTGGCAAACGTGGGGAGGTGGTTGGAGCAAGTCGCGGGGCTCCTTCCAAGTGGGTGGGGAGGGGAGGGGGGGAGGGGTCGGGGTGCCGCCGTGGGTGGAGGGGGCAGGAGGGTTGCCGCCGTGGGTGGGGGGAGCCGGGGGGGGTTGGGAGTCGTCTGCAATGCGAGTGGGCAGGGGTAGGGCGGGGGATCCGTCCTGCGGTGATGCGTCAGGTGTAGTCAACCGTGGTCGCTTCATGCCGAAGTCCAGGAGGGAGGCCTGAGATGGATCGGCTGGGCGTTTGTTGGATGAGGTGGGTGTGGGGGGGAGGGGGGGGGATGAAGCCTGCTGGGCGAGTTGGTTGTGTGCGTCAGCAAGCTGTTGCTGAAGCTGGAGTATGGTGGCCGCGGAGGCCGGATCGGCCGTAGTGGTGGGTCGGAGGGAGATGAGGAAGTCGAAGATCTTGTTGGTGAGTAGCTTCATGGCTGCTGGTTTGGTGGTCGAGGCGCCCTCCTGCGTGGCGACATGGAGGGCGAGGGCGTCCAGGTCGAGGTGCCGTTGTCGGATTTGGCTGAGTAGTCCAGCAGCAAACACTGATTCCGGCATCGACTTTGCGACAACGATGCGGACTTCGCCTCCGTGGGCGAGGTGACGCAACCACCAACTGTTCCACTGTTCGTGCATGAGGTGGAGGAGGGGGACGCGAGCGATGTCTTGTCCCTCGATGCCCATTTGCCGAGTAAACGCGGTGTGCGTTATGACCTTGGGCAGGTCGTACCCCGCGACGCGGGTGGTGTCGTAGTGATCGTCGCCAGGGTTGAACTCGGCTGGTGTTGGGACTGAGTGGACGGGTCGAAGTGCCGGGGGAGGTTTGGTTTGCGAGGCGGTGGAGGGGGAGGGGGAAGGTGGAGGGCGGGTGAAGTTGCCGGGGGGAGGGGGGGGAAAGGGGTTGCCGCCGGGAGGGGGGGGGAGAGAGCCGCCAAAGGAGGGAGGACGAGGGCCGGGGTGTGGTGGGAAATGGGGACTAGGTTGGCCGTAGGTCTGACAGGGAGTCGGATGTGTAGTTGGCGGTGTCCATGTCGTGGAAGAGCATCCGTAGGAAGGTCCGGACAGGGCCCCGCACGGGTTTCCGGCCATGTTGTTGCCGTACATGATGCCATGATGATGGGATGCCGTGGGCGAAGGCTGCGGTGGTAAGTTTTGCCTTTGGAGCATCGGAACCAAACCTCGAGGGGGTTGGAAAGCCATGCGAAAACACGGGGGAAAAGGAAATGTTCGAACCAAAAGCTGGTGAGCGGAATCAAGCGGGTAAGGTCACAAGGCGAGAGAACGGTCGCAGAAAGGCAGAACAGCAAAGCAAAGAAAAAGGCGATCAAACAGTGCACCAATTCTTTTCCTGGTTGGGTGGAAGATGGTACACTTGCGCCCCGCTAAGCCGGGCGCTGCAGCGCGATGCCTCTCAGCATCGCAAACTTGGAGTGAAGGCACCACTTTTTGCCTCGGCGGCATGCGAAGTGGCGCCGCACGTTGTGTTGATCCTCGTGGCTTCCCCCGGATTCGAGGATTTTGTGCTGATTGATGGAGCGTAGTTCCCCAAAAGCGATGGCGCCGAGTTGAGACTTTCCGATTGTAAAGTTCTGCAAGAGCTGGCCGAGCGTGTCGGGCGTGCATGCCGTGGGGGTGGCCTGAGCGTAGCATCCAAAGCTCGGGTAGTCATGGTTCTCGGGCCTCCAAGCAGCGGGTCGGATCA